>VVHJ01032748.1:12099-23323 GCA_015107715.1 Tylochromis polylepis | reverse complement strand
ATTGATGCTATGGACTGGCCTGCCTGTTCCCCAGACCTGAATCCAACTGAGCACATCTGGGACATCATGTCTCCAGCTCCATGCACCACAGACTGTCCAGGAGTTGGCGGATGCTTTAACCCAGATCTGGGAGGAGATCCCTCAGGAGACCATCCGCCACCTCATCAGGAGCATGCCCAGGCAGGTAGGGAGGTCATACAGGCACGTGGAGGCCACACACACTACTGAGCCTCATTTTGACTTGTTTTAAGGACATTACATCAAAGTTGGATCAGCCTGTAGTGTGTTGTTCCACTTTAATTTTGAGTGTGACTCCAAATCCAGACCTCCATGGGTTGCTAAATTTGATTTCCATTGATAATTTTTGTGTGATTTTGTTGTCAGCACATTCAACTATGTAAAGAACAAAGTATTTAATAAGAATATTTCATTCATTCAGATCTGGGATGTCTTATTTTTGTGTTCCCTTTATTTTTTTTGAGCACTGTATATTGTGATTTTATCTACCCATTGTCCATATTAGAGTAGCACAACTTGCAGCTTATATCCAGCACCAGTTTTCAGTGCCAGTGCATGAAGCGTTTCTTTTTTGCACTCAGGTAAAAAGCAAGACCAACTTTAGCTCTGTGTGGGAAAAACACACACATGTGGTGCCAATTCAGAGAGTTCTGGCAAAAAAAGAAAGACAGGCTCATCAGGCCCAAAAGTTGAATGAAGCTCAAGCTCAGCTTTTGCCAAACTGCAGTATGACATTATCCAGCAAGTATTTCAACTGTTTACCTTGCAATTGTCACCATGTACATTTGCTGATTAATACTCATTTGTGTTGTATAAACACAGTTAAATAATCTATGCTTTATAGATAGATCTGCTTAATAGAGATTTCTTATCAGACATGCCCATTTCCAATTAAACAAATTAAATTCTTTTAATCTTTCCAAACATAAACAGCAGTTGCATAACTAACATTTAAAAACAGACTTTACACCACAATGCAATTAATCTGTTCTGGACTGAAATATCTATATAACCTCACGAGAAATTTACAGTATTACATAAACATTAGAGTATTCTTTTAATGACCTGACATCAGATAATATATATAATTATATAATGTCTGATAACACTGTGTGTTTTAACTAATGTATGTTTTCACTAATGTAACTAATATTTATACACATGAAACAATCATTGAGAAGCGAGTTTATAAATGTGAACATAAATGATTGCAGCTATGTAAATCGTGCGTTAGAAATCATTTATCAGCTGTTTACACACTGATAATGAACACTTTGGCCTCAATTGTTAAAAAATCACTGCAGTTATATTATATCATGTTAGAAATATGTCATAATTGTTTGTAGGGGCTGGAATAAAGTGTTACATGAAAGAGCAAACATAAATTAAGGCAAGATTATTCATTAAGACATTTTTTCAATGTATTATTAGATGTAGGGTCAGCAAAAGTGCTTCACAGAACTTTCCTGAGATGAAAAAATGTAATGCCTGTGGACAGTAAAAACAGCTCTTGTTTCAGTGTGGCTTTTAAAATGTGGAAACAGTTTATGAAGTCTAAGAGACAAATCAGTGGCTGAACATCTGCCCTGATCAAAGATAGTGCCTGTAACAAATTTTGAGAGGCTAAAAAACACAGTCTAGATTTCTACAATGCCTTATGAATGACACTGGATGTAGAATTCAATCAGAGACAGGCTTTTTGCCTCTGAATAATTATCCCTTGTAATTTCTGTGCGGAGGCCTCAGCTCACTTACTGCTGTTCTGACTGATAGGCACCCCTGTAGACAGTGAACTGGCAGAGCCAACACACACACACACACACACACACACACACACACACACACACACACACACACACACACACACACACACACACACACACACACACACACACACATTCATATACAGAGACAAGGGAGTAGAAACAAAGAGTATTTGGTAAAGAAAGCACTGCTCATTCTTCATAAGCGATCATTCAAAGCTGTGGTTTCCTTTAAAAACAGATTATTGAGTGTAATTTGGGGCATTTTTAATTTATGAGTCATTTTATACCCACCTTCACCAACATCATGCATTTAACTATGTAAAAGTTCCCAAAGCAACAGCTTAGTTGTTTTTTTGGTTTTTTTGGTTTTTTTTCACAGGCATTGTGCTTGTGTTGTTTTTGGGCCATGAGTTCCCATTCCATTTCACAAATGAGGGCTAAGACAGTTGTGGCACTGAATCAGTCTTGGCCTAGTTTTAAGCCCGAACAGGCTGTATATAATTCCACATAATGTGATGTCAAAACACAGAGCCATAAAATTGTAGACCGCTGGTTTAGTAAGAATTTGTTGCCCATATAAATTGTGGGCCACATATAAAAGCTTAGAGAAACACATAAAAAAGGCCAGGAATGACACAATGTGTGAGCCCAGTTCACATCCAAATTTCAGTTCAATTGTTAAAGTTCACCTAAGTCAGTTTCTTTTCATCCTTTAGTTGAAAGATGAAAAGTGTGAAACTGCATTTTTTTTTCTGTCTTACTGGCATGCAAAAAAGCAGCAACATGGGCCGAGCATGTGTGTGCTTGTGTGTGTTTGTGTGTGTTTGTGTTTGTTGTCTGGACAATACTTTCACTCTGTGTCTTTGCATTGCATGCCTGGCACTCCAGTTATCTGTCTGCTTTGGCTGTGGCCCTGCTGTTGTTTCTCTCCAGGCTCATGCTTTGGAGATAAGCATAGCAGAGGAATTGAGATAACGCAGAGGCCCAGACACACAACCCCCCCTAATCCCCAGAGAGCCAACACGGTGATAGCCTCATTCCAGCCCTGATTTTAGTGACGCTGACACTACATAATTACCTCGTAAGCACAGATAATCACAATCTGTATCAATGAGCAATTAGACTAGACATGGGCTGAGGGCTCTCCTGGGGATGCCAAATCAGAAGCCTGCTGGGAGGCTCAGGAGGACTGGTGCTTTTATTGTAGTGCTGAAGGACCTTTTGACAAATGCTGAGCCATAAATGAACAAGCCTGTTTCCTTTATAATCCCATTTCTGTCTTAGATTGATTGGTTTTATCTTTCAGTACAGACATCTGGTATTGAAAAACAATAAACATGAGGTTGTCTGACCCCATCTTTAATTGCACCATCACTCTGATTGGTATTTTAATATCTTGAAGTGAAATTTAATTCAGCCTAATGCTTTTATTTAGTGCAAATTAGCAACACAAGCCATATCAGGACACTTCACATAGTAGGGTCAGTAGAGAGAAAATCAACATCCATTCCTCTGCTTTGATGATCAAATCAGACCAGCTCTATACTCCAAGCAAAAGGGAATTTGACCAGATTCTTTAAGGCCAATAAACTCCTGCTGAATATTCTCTGCAAACAAATACATCTCTTCTCACTGTGTCAAGACTTATTTGTTTAATGGAAACTATGTTGGCTGAAGGAGCATGCCTGTTCAATCGAAAAAAAGAGGCCACTTGAAAATCCTACATAAAAAACATATGGTTATGCAAAATGTTGCACAATAATAGGAAAGTGTTTATAGACTGGATGGACTTGGTCAGCTGGAGCTTCTTTTGCATTCTTATAGTTTTGCTTAAAATGTTAAATATTAGCTGGAGTGTTTAGTCCTGTTTCTGCCAGTTGACAGCCACGTCCAGCATCAAGTGTTTTTGGTGCTTTGGTGGCTTTTGTAGAAAGATCCATGTGTTTTTTTCATCCAAGCCCTCTTGTCTTGGTACAGCTTACTGTCCTGTTCCCCAGCTCCTGACCCCACGCTGTCTCATTAGTGGCGTCCTCAGACCCTTTTACTTGTTGGAGAAATCAAAATAACCCAATAAGTCTGTTTACTGCAGTGGTCAAAGGTCAAGTCTTTGAAAGGCACAGACATGTTCAGTGCCCATTCCGGAAGCCAGAGCTAATGTTGGATTTATGCGAGTGAATACAAAACATGAAGATCAGTGATGAGGTTTTGTAGTTTTGTGTAGTTTTTTGGGGGCATCTTAGATCACTTTCTATATATCTTCAGTAGAATTTGTTTTAAAGAAAATCATTCCCAATTTAAAATAATTATTTTTATGTTGAAATTTCCTGCATTCTTAACAGGAAACCCTAACCTCACCTCTGCCTCAGCTTGATGAAACTTTGAATATGTATGTTCAAGTGAGACAGCAGCCAACCATTTCTATTTAAATGATATTTAATGCGGACTGGTCCAAGCAAAATTTGATATCCACAACCTTTTAGACCAGCGTAACTGAATAGTTAAAAGGCTGCAGCATGATAACCACCGGCTTTATTCTTCTAATCTAATTGACTTAATTTTATTTTCTAAGAAGAAACAGTGCACCAGGGTTCCAGCAGGCATTTTACTTCACTCGCATTCACCAAAGTCGCTTAATACAGCTTTGTAAACAGTCAAAAAGCCCAATTTAGATTATATATTCTGAGCGAGATTCAGTTGCAGTGTGTAACTGTGAACATGCTTGTTTTAGAGCTAAGTGCAATAGTAAGTGAAGAAGGTCCAAGAGTGGTTGTCTCCTGGGGGATAAAATTCCCTCACTTCATCTCCCATTCCCCAGCGGTGCCTGACAATAAGTGGAGGATTGTTAAAATGAAGAACCATATGTAATCATACTCCAACAGGGGCAAAACAATCATAACTCAGCACGGCTCAGAGTCAAAGTTCAAGAGAGACATGTTATTCATTTTGAGAGAATACTCCAGGGTCTTTGAGAATTATGCTGGATAGACTTTCAGTCGAGAAAAAAAAATAGGAATATGTGACCCAACATCACTGATGCTTGGATATGTCAGAGCACCCATGTTTTTTGACCTGACTCCCTCAGGGAAAGGTTACTATGCCACCCAACCAAACACGCATACCTGAGTGCTTGAGATGGATTAGTGACTGAGTTCCAGAAGTATTCAGTGTATGTTATTCTTTGTATTGTAAATTAAGCTCTTCTCAGAAAGGAAAATATGGTGATATTGTCAACAAAGCCCACAGAGAGAGACTACAGCCAACAAATGAACTGAGCTGAAATGAGCCAACAAATCAACTGTTATCAAGGAAGCCAAAGTTGGAGCCACAGCCCTCCATTTTTGTCCAGAAACACTGAAGGACCTTTCATTATAATGAGCATGGCCACAAATGCACCAAATCTACTGCTAAAAAATAGCCCTTAACCAACAAGGTCTTAGTCTTATAACAATTTTTTAAAAATCAATAAAACTGTATGTTTTAGATACTTTTAAAGATTTGTTACTTTAACACAAACAGATGGATATGAGCAAGAAATTTAAACATAAAGCACAATATTTGTTTTAGTCTTTTGAATTTAATTTTCAGAGTAAAAAATATTGATTATCTTAGGCCCTAGAGTTAAAGTCTTCATTTTAAAAATCTTTTACTGAATTATCTTATTGCTGTGAGAAAACAAGCAAGTGCAATCAGACATTTGTCCAAATGTAACACCCAAATACCTTTAGTTTGGTCATATAAAGATGCTGGATGATAAGGTCTGACTCACAGCCTATGTTATAATTAATCCTAAAGATGCTGGATAGGAAAAAAGCTCAGCATTATCTACTAATCATCATTGTAAGCTCTTGGATTAGGTTTCTCATATTGGAATAAATGCATTGATCTCAAACGCTGAAAAACAGCATCACTTTTGTCAGTTCAGACTACATTTTGATATTGTTAAAATATTACTCAGTGATGTTAAAGCCACATACAGTTTAGCAATGAATGATGACATCTGGCAATTCCAAGCAAACATGAACTCAGCTATATTTGACCTTTGACCTCCTGCTGTTGGATGAGTGTCTGATGACACTGCAACAGCTGTGGCTGCTATTCTATGAGCTCAGAGACTGTGTGAATGGAGCATCATGTTTGAAGCGTGAGGGGTGAGCACGGACAGTATGTGAAGGACTCTGTAATTAGAGACCTTTGCTGCATTGGGGGAAGAAGTCAGTAGAGCTGTAAACGCTTCCGAAGAATATCCCTCTCCTTTATACTCATGCCAACGCATTTAAAGTGCTACAGTAAACATTGCTGCCCCTCTGGTGCAGCTGCTTTTTAAAAGACGTTTTCAGTAAAGTCTGTGCTTGCAAGCTGTGCGTTGCTGTCTTAGCTGTTCTTTCATTTCAATTCCAGGTACTTCTATTACCAAAAAAAAAAAGAAAAAAAGAAAGAAATGGGTTCCATATTCAAGAAACTTCATTAGCAGTGAGGAGAAAGGTATTTGTTTGAATTTTGTGCATGTGCAGATTTATGTCTGTGGGTGCCTGGGACTGTTTCACTAAGGTTGATTAATTCTGACACAGGTTGACAGTTCTCTTGCAGCAGTGATAAATTTTACCACACATGTGCAGGGGATTGGAGAGCAGTTAAACCAGTCACCTTTCCCCTGTGAAAATATTCTTTAAGGTTTATATCTGTGAAACGGGCCTGTCGCTCCTTATATGTCAAGGTGGGACTGAAACATCCAGCGTGATTGTAGTTGAGTCAGGATCTAGAATGATAATGAGCTAAGCTGAGAATAGGCAGAGTGGTTTTCCTATATCATAGCACTGTGATTCACTGTGCACATTAATATACAGCTTATTCAGAAGGGGTCCACTTTAAGGAAAACTGGCAAGGTGTGCAGAGGTGTGAAGGCAGAGTGTGAAATTCTCTCCAAGGCTCTGTTTTTTCACCCTTCACACACACACACACACACACGCACACACGCGCACACACACACACACGCACACACACACACGCAACTATGCTGGTCAGTTTTTCTGTGTACGAATGAGTGCAATACCATGAGTGTACCATCTAGCAAGAAAGGCACACTGTACACTGTCATATATTTATTATTCACTGAGTTGAATTATGATGATAAAGCCTAGTAGGGTGACTGTGGCCATGATTTGATGTTTGGCTCCTCCACAGTATATAGTGTTCTTGAGTAAAATAGTGAACCCCAAAACTGCTCTGATATATTTGTTGTGGGTCTATATGATAGAGGGTAAAGTACTACGTGGATGTTGCTCGTATTGTGAAACAAGCACTATTTATTTTCACTCCACTTTGAGAACACTCTCAGAACTGGACTGTATAAAAAAAACTAGATTGAAGCTTTTTGACTCAAATAACAGCTATATAAGTAAAATAATAGTTACTGGCGATTTATGCTTCAGCAGGAAATCTCTGCTGTAGCTATGTCCTGCCCTGCGGTGTAACCCAATGTACACCTCCCTATAAATATAACTACATGTAGTATCTACATGTATTTAGTTGGCCTATTCAGTACCGTCAATTCCTGCTATGTATTTCCAGTTACTTTTTCACTGCCATTTTTTGTATTTATCAGTGAGATAATAACAATCATCGTCTCAGTATAAGGAATTAACAATCATAGCATCAATATAAGGACTCAGAGATGACAGCAAATTCCTGGAGGAAAATTGCTGAGACTACTAAAAGTGATGTGAGGTAGTGTAGAAATAAGTGGAAAAACTTGAAAGACAGACGGGTTTGACCAAGAGAAAAAAATGACATAACAACATTCAATGAGGATCCAGGAGAGAAAGCAGTCCCAGCATTTTATTTCTTTCTGGTGCCTGGCAGTGCATATAAAACACCAGGACAAAACCACACAGTAATTAACACCAGCATAAAAGCAGGCAACAATGTTAGCCACTTATATAGGTTACATCGTAGGCTCTACAAAGATTTCCCTAAGAAGTCTAATTCAGGTCTAAGATAGTGAAGCCCAAAACTGATCTGATGTATCACTGGTGTGGATGTATACAATGGGGTAATGATGAGCTTTTAAGATTTCAATTAAAAAATACATATGGCTTTCAACCAGGGATCTGTTACATGTAAGGTGAATGCATTGTGTATAAAGTGTAAAACTCTTAGTGATTAACCAAAATATAATACTTTCACAAAAAAGGGACATGAGCACAATGTACAGTATATATTTGTCTGTTGTTATTGCTTGCTATCAGAAGAATAAGTGGGTGGGGACTTACAAACACATAAACAGCTCCCAAACTTATTGCATTATCCAGGATGATGTCTTCAAACCAAAATCTATCTTGTATAAAGAAAAAAGGAATCTACTCTTCAGAGTCATGCATCGCTATCAGCAGTAGTCAAAATGTGCTGACTTGCAGGAGTGGTTCCAAAGGTTAGCAGACATCAACGGCATGTCAACTGTGCTCTGCAAGTTGATTACAAGATTTAGACCTCCAGGTGGAACTGGTGTGCGCAGACCATTATGCTCAAAAAGGCACTGGGGAAGACAGGCCCCAGGTAACCCCATTAATCTTTTGTTGACATCCAGACCCAGGAGAGTAAATAGTGAAATAATGTCATTGATGATCTCCTTAAATGCATAAGACAGGTAATCAGGCTTTGATTTGTTGTGCTACTCTGAGGAACAGAAGGAGAAGAAAGTAGCAGATCTACCTTGACAACAACTTGAACTGTTCAGCATAACAGCTGAAATTGACCAAAATGGACCGTTTTATTACAGTTTTAAGTTGGTCTGGATATCAAAATGATGAAACTCTTTTTGCTGCTGTGCACACTCAACAGTCACTTTATTAGGTACACCTATTCAACTGCTTGTTAAAACACATATCAGTCAACAGCATGGCAGCAACTCAGTGCATATAGGTGGATAGTGATGGTGAAGACAGCTTGCTGAAATTCAAGCCGAACATTAGAATGGAGCACAAAGGTGATTTAAGTGACTTTGAGCACGGCATGGTCATTGGTGCCAGACAAGTTGGTCTGAGTATTTACCCACACAACCATCTCTAGAGTTTACAGAGAATGGTCCAAAAATAATTAAAAAGAAATATTCAGTGAGTGGCAGTTCTCTGAGTGAAAATGCCTTACGGATGTCAGAGGTCAGAGGCAAATGGCCATACTGCTTCAAGCTGATAGGAGGAAATAACTCAAATAACCGCTCATTACAACCAAGGTATGCAGAAGAGCATCTCTGAGCACACAACACACACTGAACCTTGAAACAGATGAGTTAAAGCTGCTGAAGACCACACCGGGTGTCACTCCAGTAAGCTAATAACAGGAAACTGAGGCTACAATACACATGGGGTCACATTCAATAGCAGGTTGGAAAAACATTAGTTGGATGAGTTGGGTCAGAAATTGGTGCAAACAACATGAAAGCATGGAAAAAGCAGTAAAAAAAAAGACCCTACTTATTATTTGAGTCCTTGGATTTCGATAAGCTATTTCTATTCACAAACTATAAACTATATTAATTTTACCTACTGAGTCATTGTAAAAGATAAAAATAATTATTTATTAGTTATTATTTTCAAAGGACAACAATGGACAAAATGGCTTTTAGTATCAAAGGAACAGGATGTATCTGCATATGGGATAGTTTCACTACTTGTGCTTATCATCTTGCCCCAGTTGATATTACTAAAGTAACTGATACTAAACATAATTTAAAATGTAAAAAAAAAAACATTGGCATACTCCTCTGTGCCAACTGTACCTCCCTGTTACTCCTTTTCTACCAGACTGTGTGTTGAAGGATCCAGAGGGGATTATGAGATGCTAGGAACACCAAATAATATGCCGTCATGTTGACAGACATGTTAGGCTGTCTACATCTGTGGCTGTAGCTAGGCATGAGTATCGCATGAGAAACAGCAATAGCTCTCCGAAGGCTGATGTGCAGTAAACAGCACACATAAACACAGAGTCTAGTATGAAAGAAAATACACAGTGTAATAACGTATATGTAAATGTAAAATTACAAAACTACAAGGGGTAAAAAAGAGGACATCAATATAGAAGATTTCAAACAATATGAGCCATTCTGCATTATTTTTTAAACGGAAATAAAACCTAAAGTGGTCTAACAGATGTGGATGTGGCCAATAAATTTCCTCAGCTTTTGCTTGTTCCCCTTGAGGTCTGAAGCTTCTTGTTGCAAAGTCTCAGACATTAATTACAGGCAATGCTAAACATGTCACAGAGCCTGAGTGGATCTGGAAGGGAAGAACGTCCCGTTTAGGAAGTGGAAGTCTCCACACGGTCATCAGTGGTGAACCGTACGTTTATGTATACATCCCTCATGCTGCCCAGAGGCTGCTCAGCACTCACCAGAGCAGTTGGACTTCCTCTAAGGTGCACAGGACAGAGAGTTTATTGAGCAAGAATCCTATAGGTGTCTGTTTGACTAGAGAGGAGGAAGTTCATCCTACAGACACATATTCACATGCACACACACATATACACATATTCACATGCTGTCATGAACCAGAAGGATGCTATTTTTTCCCCAAACAGGCACATTTGGTTTTCAGTCGTGTGGCCATTACACCTGGGGTCTGTCATCCTGGACTAGACCATTTCACAGATGGTAGAGCTGATGTGGGCTGTGGGCTTTATGCTGTGGGTTTTTGATTACATGACCTGGTTTCTGTGTTTGAGAAAAGATACAAAATGTGGAAAACAGTTTTTTGCTTGCATCTTATTAAAAAGTGTGACTATAATAAAGTATGCACTTCACAGTTTCCCTGTGCAGCTAAATAATAATAATAATAATAATAATAATAATAATAATAATAATAATAATAATGAGGATAATACAATAATAATGCCCTCTAAATGAAAGCTGCCTTACTATTTACTTTTTTGCATGGTCTTTTACATCAACCACATTAATGCAACATTCAGACACTGAGAAACTGGGTCATTGATTGACTCTCTGAAAGCCATTAGATTAACACGTGTCGCCTTATTCACTCCTGTAATCCACTCCCACATGTCACTGTCGCCTCTAGGTGACAAACCCATGCCCTTGTCAGAGCGTAGATCCACACATGACACTATGACGCTCAAATGACCAGGAATTAAAGAATTTAAGATAAAAATAAAATACAAACACCTCATTGGTCTAATCCTTATTCAAGCTGTACTTCTCTTTGTTGTATGACTTTTTTTTTGTTGCATTTTTATTCAAAAATACTACTCGTGACCGAATGATAAGCTTGCCTCCTAGAAATGGCAGTTTTACTCATGCACCTTTCATTACATGCCAACTTGATGGGCTTTAAACTGAAAGACAAAAAAAAGAAAAGTAGGATGAATAAAATGCAGAATCTGAGAAAGAATATTCAAATTACACAGATACACCTCCACACAAAAATACC
>VVHJ01032748.1:0-12079 GCA_015107715.1 Tylochromis polylepis | reverse complement strand
AAAAAAAAAAAAAAAAAAAAAAAAAAAAAAAATATTTTTTTTTTTTTTTTTTTTTTTAAAGGACACATGTCCACAGGGTTATGGAACTCTGTGAAAATTCTGGTTTACCGGCCAAATGGACCATCTGCCTTGCTTCCACTGTTAATTGGCCGTGGGTTCACATGTTTGCATAGTTTTCTTCCTTTCCGCCTCCCAGGACATATGGTTTTATGACTCATCAGGTCTGACAAGTCGAGGCATGAACAATCACCTTCTTCTCTGTCTATGAACCTATCTTTAGCAAACTAACTAATATTTATGTATAAATATATTTTTGTGTAGTTATTTTTACATACTGGGGGTTCATTTAAAAAAGCCATAAAAAACAATGAAGCCACTGCCCCTATTTTATGATATCTGGCCCTTATACTCTGTAAAAACAAACTCACATAATCACACACATGGAAACACACACCCTACCTCATTAGTGTGCTTGGTGTCCATGGAAACACCAAACAGGTGACAATATTCCAAAGGGGAAATGTTTGAGGAACTGACAAGCCAACATCCCACATGTGTATCTTGGAAGGTCTCTCTGTGTGTGTGTATGTGAGCATATTTAGCTGTGCTTCCTGTGTTGGCTGTGAAGCACAGGACTTTAGCCACGATTGCGTTCAGGCTTAACTGTGTCTGGAAAGGCAGGACACTGCCAGGTCAAAATGACAGGACATGTCAGCTGCTCCAGACATCCTCTTATTTTAGAATCGTGCTGTAGGTAGCACAGTTCTCCTTTCTATTATTTAATGCACAAAAACATTTTTTTTTCTTTAATTTTGGCAAGATTATTTGGAATTTGTGCTTTCTGCCATTCTGCCATCATAAATCTTGCTACTTTATTCACGAAAGATATAAACAACAAATGTTAAACAAAGGTTGATAGAATCAATGATTCTGGGACAGGCACAGAAAACTAATAAAAAAGTGAATATTCATATCTTTATGACAACTACCAAAAGGCTAAAGGAAGTATATGGGTCTTATTACTACAACAGAGCGTTAAATAGTCGTTATTTCAGTCTGTATACTTATAAACAATGTAAAGTCAATATTTCCTTCTTCCAAGCGAGTACTTTATTTAAACATGATAATCACAATATTTTTATAAGCATGTTTACACATACCAAGAAGAAGCCCGGTGACATTAGCTAATGCCCATGGGTGAAAGTCTAGAAAGCGATGGCTAATAGTTAGTTTAATCAGCCATCAAGATACTCAGATAAGTAATGCTGGATGTGACAGCAATAGTCAATATTTCCCTGAGGCATTCTCTTTGCCATTATAGATTCTGAATGTATCCAGAGTAGATCAGCAGACTTCTTTGTGAGTAGCCTTGTTACCACAACAAATAGGGTTGCTTGTGCACGCAGGGGGAAGCAACCAGAGGGCTGACTGGTGGGGTGGGTGTAGGGACAACCACAATTCAGAGCGTGACCAGTTTAATATGTAGGGCAACCTTAATGTCATGCCCGTGGGTTGATGGTGAAAAAGGCATGGCATGCTGACAGATTTTATGTGGGAGTGCAGGTTCGAAGTTCATCATGCTTGTTAGGTTAGAGAAAACGTTCACAAACTGCAAAAGTGCGGCAAAGGTCAGAGCGAGATGATGGCTTGAGACAGGGTGCTAACATGAGATCCCTGAGAAAATGGCAAAATTTGTGGTTACCCTGCTCCAAATGGTATTTGTTTATGTGCAGCTGACAATGGCTGTGGTTGGCTGTAGGAGTTATGAGTCTTGTCTGTCAAGATGTAAAGAAAAAAAGGCGAATGATATCATCCCGAAACGACATACAGTCCACAGAGGTAGGAGTTTGGGGTGGATGGATGGAGCACTAAAAATGTCTAATTTTTATAACAAGAGGCCTCTGTTTCTTTTAAATTCCCAAGCATCAGCAAAAATTGGCTTGTTAATTATAGCCACAATCATTGCCTGTGTTATCATGGTTGGGCAAGTATTGTAACTATGACGACAAAGACTCCCAATCTTAAAGCCAATCTGCAATATTTTTCTAAAACTGGCAAAGTTGTGTTTGTACCTTAATTTTATTGCACCAATAGCATACAATTATAAAACAAATGAATTATTAAATAGATATTAATTCTCAGTGCCAAAATATTAATTTAGTAAAGTTTTCTGAATAATCCACATATTCAAAATGCTTAAATATAGTAACCTATATCAGTGAAAACATTCTTGGTGCACATGTATCCTGAATGTCATAATCCCAGTTTACGTTCATCCTGCTGAACATCGCCTTCTGGCTCCACACAGCAGCTTTTAGGAATATGGGGGATTTTTGCAAGCAGACAGATTTGACAAGAAGACACATGCAAGAAATACAAAATTAATCAAGGGCCATGCTTTTCATGTTGTCATTTCCATGTGCGTGTGTGTGGGGGCGGGGTGCCTATTGGTGTGTCTTAGTTATGCAACCTTCGGCATCACTGGGACAGGTGCCCACTTGCCATTTGTCAACATGCAGGCTTACCGTTATGGTTTTATGTTTTTCTAACCCATGACAACTAGTTTTGAGTGCCTAATACTAACCAAGCAGAATTTAGAGCCTAAACAACAACAACACACAGCTGCAAAAGGTATGTTGCAGGCTCCCAAACTTGCAACTAATGGCACCATTACCACCCAGCCAAATTCTTTTGAAGGGTTCTAAAATGGGAATGTTAATATTAACTATAGCTGCTGTATTAAGGTACCAACTCCTAAAGAAAGTCACTGGTGAGATATGACCCACAATTATGAGAAACTGTTGCATTTCTTTCTTCTCTCTTGTCTTGGTGTGACTTAACTTATTCCATAAGTCATGAAAGTAAGACCATAAGATTAGATGCATGCATAGAAATATAATTTAGTATTTACGAATTTTCTGTGTGTGGTATGTGAGCGTCGTCAGTCAATGCTACTGCTGCAATTCCTGCAGAATAAAGTCAAGAATATAAATGGCCGCTTCTCATCCGCTTCTCTTTATGCCCCTTTAGCCGATGCAGTTGTGTGATCCTCCCTCATGCAGACTTGATGAAAGAAGGGCATCCCAAATAATGTTGTGGTAAAAGAAGCCAGTGGAAGGAAGTAATCAGGCAGTACAAAAGATTAAAATATAGCTACAGGTGAACGCACGCTAACCTGCATGTGCTCTGACGCACTGAAGTACAGGGCCTTAAAATTACATATTTTACATGTAAGAGGGATGAGGGAGAAAGTGATGCTGATAATATCAGCATGTCAGCAGCTCTCTCTCGCCATGGTAGGCTGTCAGACATGAACAAGGTCTCCCTCCCTTCGTCTCGCTCGTATGCTGCACTGCAGGTGAGTGTCAGGCTTAAGCTTCATTAATATTAAAAATTGAACCCAGCAGCAGGCAGTGAGCACAGCTGTGGCTGAGAGCTCATTGTGGGTGAGTTGGAGAACTCTTCCAGCTGTGTCAGTGGCGATAAAGGGCTATGAAAGACTGTGAGAGCTGGGAACAGCATAGGGCTGGGGAAGGTGCCGAAACAATCTTTGTTTCGATCTGTGAAGTGTCAACAAAATGATCCAGTTACCAAACAGCCAAAGAAACCAACTGTCACTTAAGGCTCATTTAAAAAAAAAAAATGCAGTGCAACTGGAAATACCCATACAAAAGCAGAGGAATTCACTGTCAGGGGTTTAGCCAGGTCCCTGTGAATGTACAGTAAATGTGCCCACCTCTCCTACCTGACTTTCTGTATTAACGAGAAGTGACATTAAAGATGTGGCTGATTTCCTACATGGCCCAGGCAGTCGCTTTGCATTACCAGAGATGATGGGTGATTAAAGGAGGGAGGCAGAAAGTGGTATCGCGCTGAGTGACAGTCAGATGAGGGAAATGCAAGGAAGGCAACAACCTGTGAGAGGCAGGAGCTCGATTACTTGATCCGTTTGCTCTCCGTGGATGCTGTGAATACATGCAGGCTACCCAGTACCATTTAATGGGAAAAAGATGCAGATGCAGATAGTCCAGCTGAGTATCTATTAGCACTTGGGAAAAAAAGCCGCTGAAAGAATTTTATGTCAGCTTGCTGTTTAATTCACTGCTGTACCTTAAATGTGTCAATATCTGTGCAGTGAAGCCAAAAACACTTAACACCCCAGAGGAATGAGAAAACTCTGCCATTTATAGGCTTGTAGCATTTTTGCTGTTGGAATTCAGTATTTGTATTTCACATTTAACCATAATATAATGTATAAATTCCATGGTTATATAATGCTGGTGTGCATCATCATTGTTTAAGCTTATGATACCTTTTCTTATTTCACCTTAATAGTAATAGGCATGCAATCTTGCCTGCTACACTAAATGCAGTGTGCACACGCAAAAAAAAAAAACAATTCTTCACCCTCATATACATGAATTAATAATTCTGAGTAAAAATCAACTGAAATATTTAAAAATAGAGGTTTATTTATTCAAATAATTAATCATTAAGGAAAATATGGTTGGCATAAACTGAATATATACCAATCAAATCAATTTCATTTGACCAGATTCCATTAAATTTAATATTTTACATTGTACTTACATAACAATGTGGAAAATTTACATGTAATCAAATTAAAGTCTGCATTTTGGGAAAATATTTTTTGAGTGTGGCTGGCTAATTTGTTGGCTTGTAAAAAGCATTCCACCATCTTTCTCCGCTCCATCAAATAGCCACTTCCTGACATTTAAATATTTGAAAATGATTGTTTGGATAATGAGTGGTTTCCACTTATCCCCCCCCCCAAAAAAAAAAACCTTTACTACTGGGATGTCAAAGAAATGTGCCTGCTGAGGGTCTTTGTGCCGCAGGGAGAACTGCATGTGGGGTTTCTCGTAGTGTTTTCCGGACGGGATTAGTAAATGTATTGTGATTACTGATGCATTGTGTTCAACCGCTCTTTAACATCTCTTGCTGCAGTCACTAGGGTCTGCTGCTCCTGAGGCATCTCAGCCCCCCCTTCCCCCATCTCAACTAAATTGTTGCCAACCTATTAAACTTCAACTAATTAATTGGCATGTTTTACTAAATGAAAATGCTTCACCCATATATTTAGTACATTTCAAAGAAGAGCAACAAGGCAAGCATGCCTCTTAACACTTCCCTTACATATCCATTTACATAACATCAGTTAGGTAAGTAAGTACGGAAGGGTGAAGGGTCATGTCAAAGCCAAGTGACCCAGGTCCTGAGTGTCTCAGAAGGGAAGTCTCAGCATGGTGTTCTGGAGTAGCTCATGTTGCAATGATGTCTAAAAGTCATAATCCCTCAGGAAAAGAAGGCAAATATCACATCCACTGCTGAGCCCCCTCTGACCCCTCAGCCAGTGTGATGAAATCTTCAAGGCCATTATTTTTTCCTTAGTGACCTCACAACAAATCCAGTGTGCCCTGTCCTAAACATATTTACAATATCAATAGCCCTTTATTTAATTTCAATAGTCATAAATCTATTGCTATGCTCAACAGCAGTGTACATCAGTGCAAGGGTGTAGGTAGAGACACGAATTGTTGGGTATTAAGTGCACTCATCAATTATTAGGAGTAAAACACATGCTAAGAGGATTTACCGGTATTAGTAAAGAAATATAATCATTCTCCCTCATTATTAAGCTACCGATTGCATAAAATTTCATGGTTTTTTGCATGTTGTTATTCTTATAGTGGTGATGCAACTAGTTAATTATTTTCTAGTGAATTAATCTAACAAATGAATAAGTTCTATCTCTGTTGTACTGAATAATGATAACCAGAAAAAACTACTGATGAACTAAAGATGACAAAAGAATGGAAATCAGTTAAGAATGCAAACAAGCACTGCAGTCTAATTATCTGCCCAATTGCAGCAACAAGTCTTAACAAACAGCTGGACTCCAGGTGTTGCAGCACTCGCATGATGACAAACAGAGAGCCGTATAGCCTGGAAGCAGTCTGTTTAGTGCTGCAGTTTGACATGTTTGGGAAAAGTCAAAGGAAGCAACTCCACATGAGCAGCATATCAGCAGCATCTGAGTTGAGTTGGGTTAAATACGCATTTCAAGTGGTGGATGATCTCAGAATTGAGTGTTTACAACAACCAGACGTCCAGGGAAGTATGGATTGTTCACAGCAAACCTGACTTTATTTCACGTTGTTTAAGTGAGTCTGAAGCACATTTTAAGGAAGCTTCCTGAGCTGAGAACGCAAAAGAAGGTGATAGTATTACTACTGGATGTGATCATAATGTTTAGGCTCTGAACATTACGAATTTTAAAAAAAATGTCTGAGAAGAAGAGATTTGTTAGTTCAATTTTGCCAGCATTTGCTCATGTTCAAGCTTGTTGGGCTTCTTATGGTTGAGTCACACTAGAGTAAAAAATACTGTGGGACAACACTCTTCTTGCCCGGTGATTGCATTGATTTTTTTCATGTTCAGCAACAGATTGCAAAAAGTTGCAGCAACCAACTGGTCACTCAAAAGTTGAAAGTACAACATCCTCAACCTCTATGTGACCACTTTCAATCTCAAGGCAACTGCACAGGTCGCCTGGTGAGAAACAACCTGTCTCCAAACAACTGTGTTCTGTCTCAGACTGACTGCAATCACTTAGACTGGTGAAGGTTTGCAAATAACTATAAACACAGTCTGCAACCATGAGCATAACTCATCTCTAGTGGGCTCAACTTAACTGATTGCCAACTGGTTATATTTATTTATATATAAATCTATGACAATCAGGCTGAGTTCTGACTTGAAGTAGTGAATATGAATTTTCTGATTAATGTAAATTTGTGTATATGTGGATTTACAGTTTTTGCTAATTTTATCACAGTTAATTATCATATTATCACAAACATATTACATGTAATTGCCAGTTTGGTCCTCCATTCAATCACAAACTGATAGTAGTATAGTCAACACTGACTCCGTCTTGACGCACCAAAGTGGTTTTGAAAACAGCAGCTGACTGTGAGTGGTGACAGACCTGGTTCTTGTCTTCAAAGCAGCAATTTAAAAGGCAACACGCTCACAATAATTTTGGTTGTTTCATGGTCTCCAACCACTGTTTTCTTTAGTGTGACTGTAGCATGCAAAAGCTGCATGGGCCTTTGGTTTTAGAGATGGCAACGCCTTAGCAAGCCAAAGGAAGCCTTAACTGCCTTCGGCTTTTATCATGCAGGATGCATGAAGCATGACACACTGCATGCTGGTCAGAGTCCAGCGTGGATTAAATGTGGGAGACATCATACTTCTGCAGGAGTTGTCACAAATCAAAATGCTGAAGTAAGTTTTAAATGCTGACACCTTTCCCTGCACCCATCCTCAGCTCTGTAAATAGCCCAAACCATTTTCATCTTTTGCCAAAACTATCTCTCAATTTTACCAGCCTCATATTTAGACGTAATTCAAATTGACTTAGAATTACGTCAGCCGGCATGTCAGAGATTGCTGAGAATCCGTATCTGCTTCGAGTGAACCTAGCACAGCCTTGACTAGCATGCTTGTCAAAGGGAGCCATCCATGGCTCCTGTCCTGGGCATCATGCCACAGGTCTATTGCTGGAGACATGAACTCTTGGGAATGTTGGGATAAACAGTAGGTCACTGTATGATTAGAGCACATGCTCTTTTTTCTGCTAGACAACACCAAAAAGAGAAAGCTGCAGAATAAGGAGAAGCCTAGAAACAGTGTATCTTAAATATAGCTTTTAGTAAGTTGCAATCAGAATTTTCCCCAAAAACACAAAAGAGAGTTTTTAGGTTATGAGGGACACATTGCTGTATAAGCAAAAATTCAATGAACTTATCTCAGCAGTAAACTGTTTTGTTGTTTTTTTTTACTGGTTTTATTAATCATTTCTTGGTATTCTTGGAGAAAAAATAGCTCTCCTTGTGGTGAAATATAAAAATCTATAGTCTGTAAAGTCTGTGTAGAAATTGAGGCTACAGCCTACAAGCACTTAGTTTGATAGGCTATCAAGACATGTCCTGACGTGTGCTCAATCATCCAGATAAGGAAATCCTAGAAAGCTGATTCTGTTTATCTGGACGTAGCATTTTCAGTAGGAGAAGTTTACGTAAGTAGGGAAAGACCATCTCTGAATCGAGGAGGGGCCTAAGGGTACATCTTTCACCATGTTACAGTGCTGTGAATGCAGCCATTCCCCAACTCTCTGTGAATGGTACTCATGGTCATTGATCAACTTCCACTGATCAGTGGTTGTTGATCAATGGTCATTAGAATTTGCATCAAGAAACTGACCTCACAGCCCATTGTTCGTCAGTGGTCCTAGTTTCAGTCATTATGCAAATGTACCAGTTATAAGGTTGGGAAAACCTGCAGTCAGCTGAGACTGAAGAAGTCACTTGGATGAGTGATGAAACGTTTCTCCCACTGAAAACGCTACGTCCAGATGAACAGAATCAACCTTTTGGGCTATCAAGACATGGAAACAACTAGCTTGGCTCAGCTCAAGTACAACTTTAGGCTTAGGTTGTAATTGATATAAGCTTCATGTTTGTTTTATTGAGGAGAAAATTGTTTAAAAAAAAAAAGAAAGAAAGAAAGAAAGTGGTGTTTAAAAGGGTTCATGTGTGTCTGGGCCTGGTGCAGTGTTGTCACTGTGAGATCTCATTGCTACTAGCTGAAAGTAAGTCAAACGTTTGTCAGCTGTGTATCACTTTTTGGCTTTTTCAATTTATTTAATATATTAATTGTTATATATTATTATTACTATCATATTTATTTATTTATTTTTAGTATTACTTTTTCTTTATTTCTTTCTAGTTTAGGAAAGAAATCATAGTTGGAGTTAAAACACCAGAACATACCCAGTGTGTTTAAATTGGACGCCAAGAGGTCTTTTAAAAATGCACATATGTGATGAGTTGGGAATGACAGACTTGTCTCACCATTGCCTTAAACAGATGCTAAAGGACATCTTGTGCATAATTTGTGGCTTTTTCCCCCTCAGCCTGTAGCTAGTGAAACATATGACATCTCAGTTTGCTACCTGTTTCCTTTACAGGAGGAGGACACCTGTCAATACTTTCCTGAAGCCCAAGAAAAAATTAGTTGAAAAAAAGGAAAATGACTAAGCATGAATCTAAATAAATGAAACTAGTGGCAATCACATAAACCCATCAGGTCATTACAGTGTCCAGAAGCTCCTGTGTGACAGTGCTGACAACCAACTCTGAAGAAAAAAATTGATGAAGAATGATGAAAAAAAGACCAGCACACAAATCTTATGAAACAATAGATGTGTTAATAACTGAAACAGGTTAGCAGTTAGGTTGTCCCAGTTCCTAGTCTTACTATTTAGTTAAAAAGTGAAGAAGATGAACATACTGAGGGATATCTATAAATGCATCTACAGTATTCAAAATGGAAAGAAAACTGAGTGCATGTAGGAAGCGCACGAATGGAGAGCATATAGAAGAGTAGATTTATTTAATAATAAGCAATGTTCAAGCAGTATAAACCTATGTCCCTGTCAGTAATGGAGTATTACTGCTTATGCTTTACATTTTAAGAGTGCACTATGTGAAAAATGTTATCAAGTTCAATGGCAAAGACATGTTCAACCATGAGAAAACTGTTTGGATTGTTCAGGCTCTTTTGAGTAAAAATGTGTACAGGGCAGGGGACAAGGCCTTTGAGGCAGCCAAACAGCCTTAAACAAGAGGCAAAAGAAACAGCCTGGAAGCACCTGCCTTTTAACACAGCAGGTGTTTTGTTTTTTTTCTCCTTCACAATTGAGTTGGATGTGCTCGTTGGTTTCTGTGATTGGCAACCCAGAGGTGAGAGGTTTGACAGAGGATGGGGGTGTGCACGTAAATCTGGCCAGACCCACTTGGTATGCTGTGAGC
Source organism: Tylochromis polylepis (assembly GCA_015107715.1). Classification (NCBI taxonomy): domain Eukaryota; kingdom Metazoa; phylum Chordata; class Actinopteri; order Cichliformes; family Cichlidae; genus Tylochromis; species Tylochromis polylepis. The sequence continues at coordinate 2,180 of VVHJ01032748.1, read as the reverse complement.
TCTCAAGGGGCAGAGAGAGAAGAGGGGGTTTCAGTCTCAGCTAATCTGGCTGGCAGATGACTGACGTCTCCCCGTCCATCAAAGTGTGACCTGGGGCATACTTTTAATGAGATCCATTCCACATGACAGGCGCCACCTCTCCCTGGGCTGTCTGCCTGATCGCCTCCTCTGTTCCAATCAGATTGCTGTCTACATGTGTTGAGCTTTATGTACAATGTGTCTCCCCATGCACATGAGCACAAGTGTATGTGTTGAAAAACTATAAAGAAAAGGAAGCTATGTTGAGACTTCCAACGAAAACTGAATTAACTTGTCAAAACTCAGCACCAGCCTGTCAGCTGCCTCTGTTTGAATCCACTTTTCAAGTTCAGTGTTGTTTCCAGTAACATCTCATTTTATTTGAAAATGAGCTTGTCAGCTTTATAAAGCAGTGCATGTTTATGCCCTTACAGCCACTACAAAATCATGCAGACTAGAGCTTACAAAACAGTTTAGATTGTGTAACTGCTAGATCTGTCTTTAGTATATCATCTGGATGTTGTGCTCACGCCCTTGTACAGCTGTATTTTTTCTTTGTTTGTGCCCTCTTGACTAGGTCACGCATGAAAAATGAACTTATTATTATTATTATTTACTATTCAGCAGTTTTATCTGTCAACCATACTTTATGCTAATAACATACAGAAACATGTTCACACTGGATGACTTAGACTGTTCATTTGTGTCAGAAACACATCAAGTTCGGCGGTTGTGCAACCTCTGGAGCACATACTGCAAAAAAAAAAATCCTCGGACTGAGACTGAGAAAGAAACAGTGAAATAATATATGCCGTATGTACACACGAGAAGAGACACGTGGAGTGTGGGATTTTGGCAGTATTGCTCAATATATTCATCAACTGTCACTCAGCTCAAAAGACAGTGGTGTAAAATAATTGAATAAATGTGTCTCCTCTGTCTGTGTTAGAAGCAACAATCCACGAATGACAGATACATACAAACTGTGGAAAACAGCCTCCGTCCATTTCATTACAAATCTGAAACAATGGAGACAAATTTTCTGGCCAACATGGTTGCACAGAGAAGACAATGGGGTTAGCTTTCTTTGGCTGGCAACTACTGGAACAACAGCTTCTTTTGCAGAATCAAGAGCCAGATGTGCCCATCACTGGCAGCTGTCTGAGGCCGGACACTATCCCCAGTGACAGACCATAAAACTGCCAACATGTTGCAAAGCCCAGGTTTAGTGTTGATAAAGCAACTGATATGATATTTTAAGTTTTACCAAACTAAATGTTTTTCTTTTTCAAGTACAGTTTTTTCACAAGTCTTTCTGCACTGCTCCATAAACAAGATGAACCACAGCTGTAAGGAAAGCAAAATCAGCTGTAATTTGAACATGAATGACTAATCATTATCATCAGTGCTGCAAACAATTTTTTTTTTTGTCAAATGTGTGAGACAAACTGGTAATTTGAGTGTGAGGAGGAGGGGGGCATTGATGGGAAAGCAGACACGATAAGAAGCGATAAGACTGAGTGACTTTCTTCTGGGACTGGATGTGGAGCCACTGACAGTTGTGACATCCTTGCAACATTTCCACAGTTAATTAAATTGCTAACTAAGCCTCACAGAAAAAAACATAGTTAAGAATATGCTCTTGATCTTCCATGCTGTCTCCAGACAACTTACTACAGGATCTTTACCAACACAACTGATGCTGGCAGTTTGGGGAACAGATGTCCAGACAGATTTGTTCTCTTTCTGCAGAGCTGAAAAAAACTCAAGCCCATTGTTATATGTCACCAAACAGAACCTTCATGTTAGACAGAAAAAAATGTTCTCTTATCATCACAAGTCACTATATCTGCTTCAACTGATCGTAGCACATTTCGACTCATGAATGCCTTTGTCTTCTAGAAATCATTTAATCTTTTGCTTTTTTTCCCCAGCCATTCATCTCTGATACTTTAGAGTCTATGGTTTTCATTAAGTGTTTTTGTTTGTTTGTTTGCTCTTTTTTTTTTTAATTTAGGTATCTCATGGCAACAGGCTCTCAGTTTAGGCAGTGAGGAGAATCTGAAATAGCTAAATTAGTGCTTTGTTTGCTATTGTTGTGTTTGTTTGGCATCTCACTTTCTTCTTCTGTCTTTCATGAACATGGATACACATGCAAAGTC
>VVHJ01032747.1:0-16232 GCA_015107715.1 Tylochromis polylepis | reverse complement strand
TGTGAGACCATATGCTGGAGCAGTTGGCCCTGGGTTCCTCCTAATGCAAGACAAGGCTAGATCTCATGTGGCTGGAGTGTGTCAGCAGTTCCTGCAAGACGAAGGCATCGATGCTATGGACTGGCCCGCCCGTTCCCCAGACCTGAATCCAATTGAGCACATCTGGGACATCATGTCTCGCTCCATCCACCAACACCACGTTGCACCACAGACTGTCCAGGAGTTGGCGGATGCTTTAGTCCAGGTCTGGGAGGAGATCCCTCAGGAGACCATCCGCCACCTCATCAGGGGCATGCCCAGGTGTTGTAGGGAGGTCATACAGGCACGTGGAGGCCACACACACTACTGAGCCTCATTTTGACTTGTTTCAAGGACATTACATCAAAGTTGGATCAGCCTGTGGTGTGTTTTTCCACTTTAATTTTGAGTGACTCCAAATCCAGACCTCCATGGGTTGCTAAATTTGATTTCCATTGATAATTTTTTGTGTGATTTTGTTGTCAGCACATTCAACTATGTAAAGAACAAAGTATTTAATAAGAATATTTCATTCATTCAGATCTGGGATGTCTTATTTTTGTGTTCCCTTTATTTTTTTTTTGAGCAGTATATATATGAAAATATCTTGCCATAGGTCAGAAAAGAACGACCACAGTACTTTGAGATGTTAGGAAGGCAAAACTCAAAAAACTCTGTTACAACTGTGGTTTGCAGGAGAGCATTTCTGAACACACAACCTTGAAGCAGATGGACTGCAGCAGCAGAAGACCATACCAGGTGCCACTGGGTGTATTGTTTTTAATTACATTTTTTTTACACTGGGTTTCAAAGCCTTGTATAAATAGAGTTTATGTGGTGGAAATACTGAACCTTTTCCTTTTTGTTGCTCTCATGTTTACCTCTTTTGAGCCTAACAACTGCCGGTTCACAAATGCGGGCTTCAAGCGAGGCAGAGGGATCTCCTGTAATTAACCGTGAACAGGAGCCGGCAACACAGCTTAGCAGTGCTTTCTGAGATAAAGAGTCAAAAGGGCAAGCAGTGATATTCCAGGAGAAAATTGAGAAAAGTTCCACTGTCCTCTGCAAAGTAAGCAACAACCAGGTGAAAGCCAAATGGAGCGCAGAGTTGTTTACTATTATGCTCTGCGAGTGAGGATGAATTCCAGCACAGATACAGAACTGCAATCCTAGCTGGTCTTGCCAGCTCAGGCCGCACCAGAGTTATTATCCAACAGTTTTAAAATTTGAAACTGCTTTTCTCAAAGACTTCAAAAGTTATTCTGTACCAGGAGAAAAAAAAGTCTGAGTGGTGGATAGTCATCCCTCAGAGTAAGAGACACAAACAGACTTACACACATATTTGTGCTGTAGCAGCTTAAGGAGCTGTGTCAACTGAGTGAACATGATGTGTTGTCCTCATCTCTTCCAGTCCATCAGCATTCATCTTGTCTCAAATGCGCACTGAACTCCCATCAGAGCGACAATCTGTCCCAAGGGACAGTCGCACAGGCATCAGAATATGTGTCCAGCTTGTAAAACGACTTTCTGTCCTTTAGGGGTGGACTCCACATCGCTGATCTTCTGTGGGATTCACGGCCTCAGAGGCTTTCCACGGCGTGTCATTTCCTCCCTGGAATCCGTGGATTAGTCATATCACTTCCTATTGTCCTTGCCAGGCAGTGAACCACTTGGCAGCAGCTCATCTTTGTCCTGCTTTTTATGGCCAGCGTTGCCACAGTCCAAACATGCCCACAACTGTCAGGGACACTTTTCTCTTTGCTTTTCTGTTTCTTTTCCCATTTAACCGTTGGAAAATTAAATTGTGAAATTTGAGCGTACTGGAACTGTCATTCATTTCAAAATTCCCAAGCTCTGAATGGCATTCAGCTGAGGGCTTTGTTGTGTGGCCAAAGGCAGACTTTTCTTATCCAACAATCTTTCAAACCCCTGTATGGCCAAGTCATTAAAGCATTTTCAGCTCACTGGGGTGTGTAGCTAAAACCGGAATGTGTTAACAAGAAAACAACACTCCCCAACACTTTCTTATAGCCCACTGAACCTTTTCTGCGAGGGAGTCTCTTTACCTCAGGCTCAAGTTGGCCTCTGGTTTGATAAAAAAAAAAGAAAAAAAAAAGAAAAAAAAAAAGGGGGGGGGGGAGTTTTCCATCCAGCTCCAAAGGCAGTCCCTGGATTTGAATGTGGAAGTTTTAATGGGAGTCAGATGTACTTTTAATCAAAGGAACATGGCGGGAAATGTTACTGAGCTCAAGCAAGAAGTAATGCAACTACAGGAACTGTGATAAGACTCAAATGACAATAACATACAACACTTTCTCGATGTGAGAGCCAGCTAACAAATCCACTGTAGTCTTAAAGCTGATTTTGCCTCCGCTGTGATCATGGTCGTAGGGTGGTGTTAAGAACCATTTATGAGGTATTGTACATGTAAAGACAAAACCGCTCATAAAGCAGGGACAGACTGGGGATCTTTTTGTAGTGGTTGCAGTGTTCGTGGTCACGCATATTAGCATTGCACATTAATTTTGTTTTCATGCACCTAGGTGTTTAAAGCAGTTTTTATGAATAGTTTTCAAATGAAAATAGGCTAAATTGTTATGTTATATATAAAAATGTTGTATGTAAAACACAACGCTGCCATCGGTCATTGAGTTTTGAAAAAAGAACCAACTTTATTTCTATTAACACTTTTAAAAACAGACAGTTGCAAAGTGTTTCACAGTTTGAATAAAAGCCACACATTAAAGGTAAGTATACATATTCCAGCATGCAGACACATAGTCAACCACACTGTCTTAAATGCACGAGCTTTGCACTAGGAGGACTGAGTAACTTTTTTCCAACACCACAAACATGATCAAGAGCTCCAGTTTTGTGATAGTTGAGGTGGAGCCTCTCAATCAGCTAAGCGCTACAGGTGTACGTGCTGGCATCAAGCTGCCAGTCAAATTGGCCACACCTGTAATAATTCATAGAGTAGTGTGCAGGATTATGTGGCAGTTAGAAAACATGGACTGTATTTAAAAGACGGAGGTGACTTTTGGGTCTGAACGGTGAAGCCAGTGCAAAAGAGCACTAAAACCGAATTCTTTCTAATGGCCAGCAGCCAGAGGGCGGTCCCTTTAGTTGCCAAACAACATAGCTCACTTGATCTGTGATTGAAAATAAACAGCTGGTGAGTTTATGGTCCCAGTTGACTGTTTCACAGCTTACTGAATATGATTTAATGTTTATTGATTTTTAAATATGATCCCCATTAGAGTTAAAAAACAATAGATTTTATAACAGATTTCTGTAACCATTCTTTAAAGGCACGCCAACTTTGTGACTGACAAGTCATCACGCAGCATTGCTTGGTTTCTCAGCCCTCACCTCTCACGTCTGGTTTCAAAACACCAACATGACGAGGACCAAAATGCTTAGCGCGAGGCTTCATCATAGGACTTCACTAACCAATGGGTGAAGGCTGCTACACCCATTTATTATATACAGTCTCTGGTAGCAGTACAGTTGTTAATTAGAACAACTTCAGTCTCTTCTCTTACTTCTCTTTTGGCCAAGGGTAATACTGTTATTACCCAGCATGGCTCCATGGATAAAGACCTGGATCCTGTTGAGATAGGACAAGCTCAATCTAAGCTAAGAAAAACACAAACAGGATACAGGATATTAGTGATTCTTCACTAATAAGACACAAAGGGCCAGGTTAACTAAACAGGGCAAAATAACGTGTGAGCCTAATCCCCAAATAGCACTCATAGACGTGGTGCTTGATTTGAATATTCTCTCACTTTGAGAAAGGAATTTCTATAAACACAACAAGGTCAAAAATCTCTGCGTTCACACCTCTTTGATGCAAACTTGTCAATGTGCTCTCGGTAAATATCAACAGTACTTTTGTTACGCCAGGTTCCAATTTATGCTGGCGCACTGCGTCAGTCTGGCCTAATACCATCTAATTAGACTGCTAATAGAGCCCCCTAAATCCTTCACACTGGCCATTTCCACTTTGCCACAGTGGTTGAATCAAAGACTGTTTTTAAAACACAGATGAAGCTGCTGTGGCATTATACACTGGTTTGTACTGTTCAAGTAAAAGGCTTGCATTTGTTCGCCAAAAACCTTAGCACAGACTTCTTCTTCTTCTTCTAAAAGTTCTCCAAAAGGCACCAACAGAGCAATCATGGTTGAGACGTCAACTTTAGTGACTCCAGCTAACCAAGGCAAAGCCTGTGCGACAGCCATATGGTACAACCATCATCATCAGTACTCACCTGTCACTAAAGTGGCCTCACCCTGATAAAATAACCTTATTTAATTCCACTCTAAAACGGGAGATTTTAACATTGGATCATCTCACTTTTGAAGCCTTTTGAGGAACTCTAGTTTAAGGGGAGGGTGACTCTGTCACAGGTCAAGACGCTGATCCCTGAGTTGCTCCCAGTGCATTCATCGGATTATGTATGTTTGATAGAAAGCACTAGACAGAAAAAAAAGAGATGCCTTGTATATAGCTCAAGTGGAGAAGAAAAGCACAAGAACCAGTCCATTTTGTTGTTTTCATGTTTCTGACTAAAAATGACTTTGTAATGCTATTTACTGTACATAAAGTTCGGAAATATAATAACACTGAAGAGGTAGCTTTTTTTGTGACTGTGCACATGTGGCTATTTTCTGCACAGCACATACCAGTGCAAACTCTATTATATTTATTGAACTTTCAAAAATACCAGCAATAATGATTAGGAGGATCATTTTTGGCCAGAACTACCCACAACTTTATTGCTTTGGCTCTGTGTGACGTTGTTTTCAGCCACTGCAGATTTTGAACTTTCAAATTGAGTCGCCGCATCTAAGAAGCAATAAAGCGGGAGTAAGAACGAGTATTGGCAAAGACTGCCTTTTACATTCACAGCATGTGTTTACCATTAACTTGTGTGTATTTTCAATGTAATGATTTTCTCTCCACAAAAGAAACCGTCACTGCTGCTCAGCATAATTTCGCGCTGATGTTGCACATGTCACTGACACTCTGGTAATACCACAGAGTAGCTCGCTGTATGCTGTGACAATGGCATACCGTCTATCTAATCGGGCAGTGTGCCGGGCCTCGCTCTGTCCTCCCCTCTCTCCTTTTTCAGTTGTGCATCCTACTCGTTGTGGCCGGTATACAAGGGCTGTGCGAGTGCACGAGCATGCACGGAGCACGCTGACCGCCAGCCAGTGAAAACTGAAGAGGTGATGTCATGTGCTGATACAGGTTCAGTTCACAGCAGAGGAACAAACCCAGCTATTCGTCTTTGTCAAACCACGAGCCCCTTTTCCTCTGCCTGTAGACTAAACATGCTCACTCATAGAGAGGCACGCATTGTGCAGCATTCATGCACACTTGTGAGTGTGCACAATCAAAGTCAGCCACACACAGAGACAAAAAAAACAAGCACCTTTTGAGACCAACGCATATGTAAAGCAGGCAGGCAGAGTGACAGAAACACACAAACTATGCAGCATGTGAGACATCCTCTCCACCGTAAACTATATCTACTTTGTCATTCATCTGCCAGTATGTGGGGTCCCTCTCTTCTGTGGTGACTTTTACTGTTTCTCCAGCTCGAACTCTCACAGATAACTCTCACAGGCAGACAAACCGCAGAGTTCTGGCAGCTGTGACTTAAACTTACATTAGCATAAAATAACCCTAGGTCATGTACAAAAAGCTCATGGGAAAGTAGCGCTAAGTTCTTGGGTCCTTCCAACTGCTCGAGCCTCCATTATAAACGGACATTTCCACTGCACTCCGTTTTCCTAACCAAGCTGGCTCAGCCCACAGAGAATATCTGTGGTTTTGTGATTACTAGTACAGCAGGAATAGGAAAAAAAAAACACAAGAAAGAAGTCAAAATAAAGACAGAAAGTGAAAGAAACCATTACAAAAATGGAGACGATGTAGGAAGCCTGTCAAAGCTTGTTTTATCTATTTACAAGACAGTCATTGCTGCCGTCTGGAATGCCTGGTTGTGACTAGAGTAATAATCAAGAAGGCTGCAGGCTGTGGGTTTCACACAAGAGCATGCATAAACTGTATTCCTCCTTGTGAATGGGGCAAAAGCGTGAACCAGTGTTGTGCAGGATGATTCAAAAAAATAAAAAAAAGAGCCCCTGGAGTCTGTTTTTATTTAGCCCACGCTGCATGTCTAAGCACGGAAAGGCCACGGTGGTATCATCCAGGTGGGTGGCTGCTAACAGCAGTGGATGAGAGATTTACTCGAGGCATAGATGTGTTTTCCATTACAAATAGTATCAGGTGGAAAAACATGTTTTGTAAATTAGTCTTTTTATTTTTGTTCTCAAACCCATGTGCTGCACAGATGGGATAAAACTCACTAACTGGTGTCCACAAGCAGTTCTAAACAACTTGTATGTCCTAAGGTGCAACCTCTTATTAGCAATAACAAATGAGTTTACTTAAAAATAGGAAAGAACACTTCCTCTGCACGCTGTGTGAATAATTTGGGTATTGATTCCACATTACCCTGCCTCGCTAAGTGCCCGTCGTGGAGTCGAGTGGAAAGGCGTGCGTAGTGGAGGATCTGGTATTTATGGGAAGTGAGGATGATGTCAGAGCTCCAGGGTCCTCTGCAGACATTTAGGGCCATGGCTGCTTTCAGCACAGGGCAGCACCCATACACCTGAGAATCATTTAACAGCTTTGGTAATGGCGTGCGTGTGCTAGCAAGTTCATATGTTCGCACACATCTACAGGGCGCAGAGTGAAGCTGCAATCATCTGAATCATGGTGGCCAGCATCAGAAACAGCTCACAAAGTGGTAATGCTCATCTACATCGTGCTTTCTCAGACTGAATCACCCACCTGTGGTATTAAAGAATGTTCTTTGGTCCTGTCTGGTATTTAGTTTCCCACGAAAGCGATTTTAAGAGCTATGCATCATTAATGGAGTCACAGTCGATGGCAAAGAACCCCCCTCCAAAAAAAGAAGAAAAAAGTGGCCTTTTAAAAAATTCTTTGAGAAGAAAAAGAAGAAGAAAAACAAACAAGACTAAAAATCTGCCATCATGAGGCCCTGTGAGGATGGGATTCTCATTACAAACCAGAAGAGTTTGAAAGATGCTGTGCTTACACTGTTTCCACCAGTGGCACATAAAAAAATATTAATTTGTCAAGGTGCTGCTGTGGGGCCACACTTCTAATCCCATTCCCATACCATTAGAAGTTGCATTATACACTTGATTACAGTCTGGGTGAATGGGACCACAACACTTACCATCCAGGATGCTGAGAGACTGGATGGAAAAACAAATGATAGGTTCCAGCCCCTCATGACCCTCAGTTGAATAAGTTGAAGATGGATGGACGGCTTTTTAACACACCTTTAGTTTTGCTATCAAACAATAGGTAAACACAGGTGTCAGTAATTATATTAATTAAGGCTCGCTCCTAAATAGAAGCTTTACTGTTGTCATCAGCTGTGTTTATGCCGTGGCCCCAGGGTTTCTTTGGACTTTTTAGATTCTGCTTTAGTGTTCTCTATTTAGTGCTTAGTTTGTTTACGTTTACATTTGGATTTTCATGCTTTTCTTTATTACCTCGAGCTATTAGCTCTTAGTTCCTGTTCCTGTTTGTATTAAAGTTTATGATAATACTTTCTGACTTTGTGAGTTTATTTATTTCTTCAGTATTCCCTCTATCTCCTCCTTCTGTGGCTTCCCCTCTGTCAAATTATTCATGTCCCTGCATTTCTCCCATTTCACTCATGAATTTCTTGGGTCCTCTTTTACTTTGTTAACTTATGTCTCTTGTGCCTTAGTGTGAGTTTTATCCGACATCATGTCTGTGCCTAATTCTGTTCACCTCCGTCTTGTTCCCTAGCTATTTCCTCTAATTACCCTTAGAGTATATATAGTCCTCTCTTCCCCTTGTTCTTTGTTAAAATGTCTTCGTTATTCCTCTCTGTGCTTCTACCCTGTGAGCTCTGTGTTAATCCATGGGATTTTTGGTTTGTTTTCTCTGAGTGGGTTTTTGTATTATTGGGCTTAAGCAACTGACCTAATAAAGTTGAGGTTTTTGTCTTTTGTTTTTGTTGTTGTTACATCTGCCTTTGAGTCCGGCATTTAGGTCCTTAACCTGAATGCTTGTGAAAGATTACCCACTATATAACAAATATCAGCTATAAAAAAAAGACGTGCCATACAGCTGGATACTCTTTTCTTCTAAGACCTGTACGAGGCACGAAAATGTCATTGTCAGGTAATCTGATAAACGGCTGGGTTTATCAAATCAATGAAATTGTGGATACATCAAGATTAAATTTGTGTCCAACAGTAAAACAAGCACCCGTGAAACAAAATGTCATGGGTGTAAGCAACGTATGTGCGAAGGAAATAAATGAGGGATGATCTACCATACTTTTGCTCTTTTAAATTTTTGCCGGGCTCTGGCAGTGCTCCTCCTGTTCCTCCTTGCACAAAGGCGGAGGTAGCGGTCCTGCTGCTGGGTTGTCGCCCTCCTACTGGACGCTGGATGAGTCTAAATTTTCCTGTAAGTTTTTCTAAGTGACATTCATGCTTCCCTTTTAAAGAAAGAGTAAACATGGCAATGTTGTCTCTATTAATTTATAGAGTTAGCATTGAAATACCAACTCCAGCTTACTCTCTTTCTGTGCTCTCCCTGCGTATAGATGCTTATGTTTAGGATGTAACGTCAGTCTGCTAATATATATACAATTTATTATCTCTATAAAAACTCAGTCTAATAAAAGAACTGTATCTTTAAGAGCCAATGATACTTTGCAATGCTTACACAACCAGTGAGCTGTGACTGGCATTGACAGAAGTCCAGAGGATACTGAGTACCACAGAAGCTGATCCCCCTCAACATGAGTCGACAGTAATATCCCCTCCCAAAATACCAAGGCACATAAAGCTGATTAGCCATATAATAAATCATATTTACTAAACAGATGATCTGAAATGAAATAATAGACCTTGAGCCAACAGTTACAAACAGCTATAATCACTGTAACTGTAATACATGCTCCCCGCCACACAGACAGGAAAGTCTGCCCCCGGCTCTTTAGGTTAAACCAAGCTCAGTGGAACCAGTTTACTTTCATTCATAATGCAAAACCATACAAATTTTCTCTTGATACATAATTAATAAATCACTTTGTTATAACTGGCTCCCACTTGCTTAGTGATTGCTACAGTCTGTACAATTAGACCTATTCCATGTTTCTGTGGAAAGCACCATGAGAAACATTAGCCTCATGCTGACCCATAAAAATCAACAAAATGAAGGAATCCATCCACGCACACACACAATCCAAACCCTAAAAGTGACAGCCAGTGCTTTGGTCTGTCATCTGGCTTCAGCAGCGCCTCCAGGATTCAGTAAGTTTGTAGCAGTCCCATAAAAACTGGGAATCTCGTCCTTGGTTTCAGATTGATGTTCACCCAGCTTTACTTTGTGTGTGAACTCTGGTGAGTGTGTCAGAGCTTTCCCTTACATACAAGTGTGATCAAGTTCCCGGCAGCTTTTACAGAGGAAATTCTTTCCTTAGACTTTCTGGATTTTGACCTGGGGGATTTTTTAGAATCTCTTTTACTGGTGCAAACCATGATTGAATAAGTCATTGTGGTGAAATGGACCAGTCACTGAGGACTGTAAAAGAGGGGGTTCCCACTGCTTGTGGGTAAGTTCCATGACACAAGAGTCTTCATCGTAAATACCTGTCAAAATGCACCACTTTTCATGGATGACGTGCACCATGTTTAATTATGCTGGCTATCACATACTAGGGCCCTGCACCTTCCTTTCTCTTGTTAATACTTGAGTAAGGAGAAAACTTTTATTCATCATTGTTCAGAAAGGAAGGGAGAAGCTGGTGAAATGGGAAATGTTGCCCATTATCAGTCCCTGGGTTATTTTTTCAGGCTGTTGGGGCAGCTGTCGGTGCTCCTGTTTGTCCCGACTGTCAGAGCTCTGAGGGGTTCTTGTCAGCCATGGCTATCTCCTGTGGTCACCCGAGCCTGGCTGAAGAAGATAAATAACCACCTCCACCCTCCTGTGAAGCAGTTTCACCATGACCCGTCTATCAGCCGCCTCCTCGGATCCTTTTAGCACTTTCTCTTTAATGAAAAAAAAAAATGTCCTTGCCAGTGTCCTCACTCGATTCACAGAAATGGGATCTACCACAGGTCGGTGAGAGACCATTAAACCTGCAGAGTGACAGTGATGAAGAAAGCACACTGTGGAGACTCTGCATAAATGTGAACAGCAGGAACACCTATTACAGCCTGACTTACCGGTCTGGCAAACCTTCAGGCACAGCCTGGCAGCTTAAATGACACAGAGCTTCAGCTTTTGCCCTTTGATCACACTTCTCCGTGAATGAGTCCTGTAAACTGATTTTTCATTATGAATGAAGTCATTCTAGGTTATGCCTCTCTTTTGGATCATATTATTACAGCCATTTCACATGAGTGTTTTTGCAGCTGCCTATACTCGTATGTTAACTCTTGAAAATCTTGTTACAGTAAGCTATTCCCAGGTGAGAGAACTGAACCTTCTCTAGTGGATTACTTTCCACTGAGAAAGGTAAAAAAGGGGCAAAGAAAAGTCTGAACCAACAAAAGCCTATAGTGTGCTGGGAATAAATATGAACCCACAGAATGGAAAATGATTCGACATAGTCTCTCAATGTCTCATGTCTTTCTCTAAAAAAAGTGAGAAAGACATGTAGAGCACAGATGGCAGGAGGAATGAAGGTATGAGTTTAATTACTTCCAGACACGATGCAAGCAGAGGGAGGTACAAGGTGCTGTAGCTGCACAAATACACCCCGGGAGACGTCTGATGGGGGTGAATATTATTACAAGTCACCTCAGTATGTTTGGTCTGAAATGAAATGTGGCAAAGGCATGAGCAGTGCCATCGATCTGAGCACTTACTCATAATCTCAGCTCAAAGTGTTAATTGTTCAAAATGAGGTCAAATCGAGGTAGAAAAGAAAACTGGAAGTTGCTCTATGAAAGTTTTTAGGTTAAATCGACATCAGTGTGAAACACTGAGGCAGTGCGATGACAGCTTGTTGCTGGTGTCACTATAAATGACAAATCCAGGAATGGCTTCCTTCTACTCGTCATAAATCCATCACTATGTTATATGAAAAGTCCTTCCCAAGTTTGCGGTAAGTAGTTCCAGCTTGTGATTTACTGGTCTGATGTGCACCGTTTAAGCAAAAGAACTGTTTTAATTTTCTCACACTGCAGTAATGTGCAAAGCTGCAGCAGCTAGGAAACATCTGAAATGCTGTTCAGCCAGAAGTAATCAATAATGAATGGGGGAAGCCTCTGTAGTATCACAAACTATATATTTATACTTTAAATGTAAAGCCTGTGTGGTCTGAGCTGTTTTCATTTGAAGATGAGTGAATCATAATTTAGTAAACAGTTTAATTATAACTAAACTGAATTTGAAGTCAACCAGCTAGTGTAACCTTAACTCCTTTAATTTCCCTAAAATGTTTCAATATATAATTTAAACCTAAAATATACTGAAGTACTTTAACACGATTCCCAGAAAGGTCTCAACCTGCATGTCATTACCCATATACCCTGCTTTCTTTCACTATAGGAAGATGTGAGCTTTAGTCAGAGCATTTCCTTTACTGTTACTGCTCAGTAAAGGAAATACTGCTGGGTGAACTAAATTCATCTTTACAGGAGTCTCTGTCTTCTTATCCTATTGCTAAGTACAGCCTATTACAGTTATTAGTCACACAAACACTGGTATCAACAGTCACTGGCCACTTCATTCGTTATACCTCACTAGTACTGGGGTGGACCCCTCTTGTCTTCAGAACTGCCTTAAAACTGGCATGATATTATCACAGTTGCTATGGTTTCACATGATGCGAATCTCCTGTTCCGCCACATCCCAAAGATATTCTGCAGCATTATCCCCAACGATAAAACACCACCAGATTGAACTGTTGTTACAAGGTAAGATGGAGTCATGCTTTCATGTTGTTTACAACAAATTCTGGCCCTACCATCCAAATGTAGCAACAGAAATCGAGACTCATCAGACCAGCCAATGGTGTTCCTCAGTTTCCTGTTCTTAGCTGGCAGGAGTGGCACCCAGTGTGGTCTTCTGCTGCTGTGTTCCATCTGCTGCAAGGTTCAATGTATCGTGCGCTCTTGTGCATACTTTGGTTATAATGAGTGGCTATTTGAGTTACTGTTGGCTTTTTATCAACTCGAAGCAGTTTGACCATCCCACTCTCACCTCTAGCATCAACAAGGCACTTAACTGCTGCTCACTGAATATTTTCTCTTTTTTTCAGACGATTCTCTGTAAATCCTAAAAATGGTCGTGTGAGAAAATCCCAGTAGATCTGCAGTTTGTGAAGTATGTGTCTGACCTGTCTAGCACCAACAAGCAAAGTCACTTAAGTCACCTTTCTTCCCCTGTTGTGTTGCTCAGTTTTGAACTTTAGCAGCCCGTCTTGACCATGATACATGCATAAATGCACTGAGATGCTTCCATGTAATTGACTGCTTAGATATTTAACAAGCCATTGAACAGCTGTTGGACACACACCCGCACACATCCTTCTTTTTTTTTACTACTTTATTCTTTCACAATAACCTTGGCTCATATTTTGGGCTTGCACGGTAATATCATTTGCACTAGGGAGGACGAATAAATATTTTATTAGGACTTTGCACTGTGTGACACAGATTAAGCCCTTAAGTTGCACGGCAGTGAAGCAGATCAGCATTAGGCATTTTGTTTTTGTCCTCTCGTAAATTTTGATTACGTTCTCTGGAGCGTTGATCCAAACAAAGAGCGAGCCTCTCTGTTGGGAGAATAATTCTTGCCTTGTTCCTACCCTATCTGCAGAGAGGCCCGGCAACTAAGCAGAAAAGCATTTAGATGGAAACAGGCTGAACCAAACAGAATCAGACACGACAGGATGTCGCATCAATCGATCTGTAAGCTTTCGTGTATGCTTGTTTAATGGATGAAGTGCTACACAATGTTGATGCATGTTTTTTTTGTGTGTTTAAACCCTGATTGATTGGAAGATGCAGCGTGTGAAAGAAAGAAAGTGTGACTGCAGCTGAGTGACGGGTTACATTGTGCATATGAGGGGTGTGAACCTCTTGAGATCCCACACATTTCCTCTCATTCTTTAACCTTTGACATCCTGATATAGTGAATTAAGATTAACAGTGCTGCATGACATTCCCGTGAATTAAGAAATATCCTGTTGTTCTCTAACTGCACAGTGCTACTCAGTCATTGACCTGTGATACAGACTCACTTCACTCAGCATGATAATCATTTAGCTTATAAAATGGGACACGCATGGCCTGCTTGGTGGTGTATTGTCCATAAATGGACAGAGGGAATCAGAAGGTCTGTATGTTCTTCCACTAATAAACTCAGACTAAATCAAACCCACCAAACTCCTTTTTTTTTTTTTTTGCAACATCCGCTGTTTGTTTGCTTTGGCTGCTGCAGCCATGTGAACACTGATGAGTGCAATTTCAAAACTGTTTAACACCAGAAACTTACTGCATTAAAACATCACAAATCAAAAGCACGAGTGCTAGCAGTGAAGAAATCTCTGTTTCCAGGGCAAGCGCCGCAGATTCATCTGCAATTATTATTTCTGATTCCCACATGCCTGAGCTGCATCCCCCCCCCAAGAGCTTATTAAAGAAGGTAACAGTGTGGGCATATAGCTGATTTACTTTTTGTTATGTGTGAATCTTGGCTCTTGACTCTTTGTGATTTCGACTTTGCCCAGACAGACAGACTGAGCCAGCTGATTGTGGTTTGGGTTCAGTCTGTGCATTGGTGCACTGGGGCTCCTACCATATGCTTATGGTGCTCTGGGTCCAAGTCTGCTCACACATACAGTTTATAAATGAGCACGCGCTCATACACAGCAACAAAGCAACAACAACAAAATAGTACTCTGGGGTCCACTGGCAACTTAGATTCCCTGGCCAGTCTGTGGAAACCATTTAGGCCACTAACTGCTGTAGTGGGACTTGCGCCATGTAGTATATTTAGTGTATATATTGGATTTGGAAACTTTGTGTGTGTTTAAATGTGTTACAAGGCGCCAGGCTGGTATCCAAAACCTGCTTGCACTTCAAATGCGAAATGAGTGTAGCCTATTAGGCACTACTATGTACTGACACTGTGGAGTAATTAGGCTTTTGGACTGTCTCGTTTATACGCCTCAGACGTATAAACATCATCAGACCACAAGCGGACACACCCTGATTCTACCAGGGCTTACTCATCTCTGCTTCAGACCGCAACTACCCTCTGAGGTAGTTAATGAGAAATACAGATGTCCCATTCACTGAAAATAAACAGAGGCAGAGCTGAAACATGCGTGTGCCTCAACCAAGTTAGTGCTACATATATGCCGTATCCTTTAAGAGCAGCAATCAACCCGTTTTAATCCGGAAATGGAGTCTCGAATGCGCCATGAGATGTTAGGAGCACGCACTTCAAAACATCCAAAAGCATGGCGAATTATCCTGGTGTTTTTGCCTGTGTTTATAGTAAAGCCGTGTCTGTGGACGGCCTCGTAGCTGTATCTCATTACATGTACTGAGAGCTGGTATGGTGGGGAAGAAAGCAAAGAGGGGCACACATGTATGATTTTAATCAGTTAAGGCCAGAGTGAGCCCCTCTCTAATAACTTCTGGAGATGAATCCAGCCTGAGAGGGAATATAAACCAGATCACTTTGGAAATTCCACAACGGTCCGTTTGCAGCAAGTGCCCCTCTTCTGAAGGAATGTGAGCTAAGATTTCCCCCTCAGCTCCCTGGTCTCCCACACAGACAGCTGCCCTTCAGAAAGTCATGCCACAAGAGCAGAGCCGAGCAGGCCGCTGGAGAGGCAGAAAGGGAGAGGAAAGACACATAGACACGGCGGCTAATATCTGCTCTCCCAGCTGCATGGGGTCTGAGACATATAAACATATCAGGAGTGGGTCAAAAGTGAGAGCATGGCGATGCAGAAAGGGAGACTGAAGGGTAAAAATAGGAATAAGTTGCCTGAAGTTGGAAAATCCAGGGCTGATAGATATGTGAGGGAAAGAGAGGAAAAAGACATAAAAGAATAGAGGTTGGGAGCAGAAGGAAAGGCGTTTCCTAGCCTCGAGGAGATGGACTGACAGGACAATCCAGCAGGTGACGAGAGGTGGTGAAAGTCCAGACATGTCGCACCAAAATCACCAGCAAACCACACCTTCAGGATTACAAAAGATACTGAATCGGTGCATTTGAAAAACACGCCCATGATCACAAGCCCGATTTGAGATGTAGAGACGTGCCTATTGGTAAACTTTGGGTGACCTGCTCTTTGAAAGAGTGGGGAACCACAATCAGAATAAGTGCACCATTAAATAAAGTTAGCTTGTCCTGTGGCTGAAGGGTGATTAAGATGTTATTCCTAAAGCCTGGCAGCTGTTCAACATACATTTTTCAAGCATATGACCTAGCCAAGCAGTCTCCACTGTGTATCCAACAATCCAATGCCCGCAGTCAGTCCTCATCTCGCTGAAGGCTTTCAGGTCTCTGCATAAAGGATTTTGAAGAAGAAGGTGAAACGCGTTCATGCGGCTCCATGCAAGACCGTTCCTCTATAAATCTACAGATCTAATCATTTTAAGGCTCAGACACTTTACAGGGAACCAGATGTTACTGACATTTTATAGTACTTGAGGGATCTTTCAAGTATGTAAATCTTTGGTGATATGGAGTGCACGTCCATAAGATTAACATCCCAGAGGAAAAGGCCAAATGTTGTGTACTGTACATCAAATATAAATATAAAGTTACTATCGTGAGGAATCTGGACATCTGAGGTAAGAAGCTTTGTGGAGTCTTTATGTTTGCATATCTCAAACAGAAATCAGTTTCCTTGACTTTTATTATTTGGAGACATGTAAGAAGTGCATCAACAAATTCTTGGAGTTTAGAGGAAAACCCAGCCTGGCATTTTTCCTGCATATTTTTCCGTCTTTATTTGGATTTTTTTTGTTTTTTTGTTTTTTCTGCCTGGGTGTGCGCGGTGGGGAAATGGGTCAAGAAAGAAACAAAGAAGTGGGGAGAGAACAGAGTGGGGCCTACTCGTCCCTCAACATCCCTGCGTTGAATA
>VVHJ01032746.1:0-10793 GCA_015107715.1 Tylochromis polylepis | reverse complement strand
AAATGGCTGTTGGCAAAGCAATCTAAGCAATAATGTGCTTCAACAGTCCTTTTAATTATGTTTTGGTTAATTAGGTTTCCTCACTCATTGCATCCTTTGATCTAATGAAGCACTTACAAGTTGTTGGCAAGTAAAAATATATGTACCAAGAATATTTGTACATGTGTTATTACATGTTTACATGTGTTTGCTTGAATTTTGAATGTGAACGATGTACTGTCCTTTCAACAGTGCCATTGCAAGAAAATGCAAATGAATGCAAACAGCTGCACCTGTGAGCTTTTGTAGGAAAAATCTGCCTTGTAAGGGAGTTTTACAAAAGAAAAAAACTCCACAGGTTACCCTTTACAACAGCAGAAGAAGGCTATAATGAATATAACTTGAATGGTATTGCTGTTTTGCTTTATGTATTAAAACCTTCAGTGGAAATATTGATCCTTGATGTCTTTTAGTTGATCAATGGGGGAATCGGGGGGGAAGAAAAATTATAGCTGCATTTGGGCATTAAATGCAGAGTTTTATCGATCACAATTAAGATACTAATCATATTTGATGCCATTGTTATATTTGAAAGGATTTGGATACAGTAGGGTTCATTTAAGGTAGGGTTACTCTGTTATGATATTTGGATCAAATATTGGTCTAATCTTGACTTTAAAAGTTATATTGGATAGCAGGGGGCAGATGTATACCATCAACAGCTTTAATGTACGCTATATTGCCAAAAGTATTCATTTGTCTCCCTTTAGATTCATGCTGGGTCACCCTTTGCAGCTATATCAGCTTCAACTCTTCTGGGAAGGCTTTCCACAAGGTTTAGGAATGTGTTTATGGGAATTTTTGACCATTCTTCCAGAATCACATTTGTAAGGTCAGACACTAATGTTGGACAAGACAGCCTGGCTCGCAGTGTCTGCTCCCATTCCTCCCAAAAGTGTTTTGTCAGCTTGAGGTCAGGACTGTGCAGCCCAGACAAGTTCTTCCGCACCAAACCCACTCATACATGCCTTTATGGACCTTGCTTTGTGCACTGGTGGACAGTCATATTGGAGCAGGAAGGGGCTACCCCCAAACTGTTCCCATTTGGGAGCATGAAATTGTCCAAAATGCCTTGGTATGTTGAAGCATTAAGAGTTCCTTTCACTGGAACTAAAGGGCTAAGCACCACTTTTTTTTTTTTTAAGAGTGATGCTTGGCTTCGAAAAACAAGCCCATGTGTGGCCATGCAAGCGATTGGAACAGCTGAATTCAATGATTTGGATAGGTGTCAATACTTTTGGCAATATAGTATATTTCACACATACAACCCCAACAGGTTTTCTGTTTTTTTTTTTTGGAGGGGGGTGGGATCAGATCGATTCCAGTATGGTAGCACAGTGGTTAGCACCAAGTATCTCACAGGTCCAAACCCTGTTTGCATGTTCTTCCATGCTTGGACATGCGTTCTCTTGCAATTTAAAAACATGCTAGATTAAAATCTAAAGTTTCATTACCTGACTAAATAAATGTTAATAATTAATTAATATCTGTGAGATGGAACTCAGTATCGAATCAAGATCTCCCCTATGTAGTCAGAAAATTTCTGTTTTAGCCAGTGTTAGACATTTACAGAAGTTTCAAACAGTGGCACCCTGGAAACTGAAAAAACTGAACACAAGCAAACACACATTTCAGAAAGTTGCTGACTGTACTTGTGGTTGTACTTGTGTATTGTTATGATTTTGAGATGGTGTTTTAGAGACTATAAATATGAGAAACACAGTAGCAGGGATTCAGAATCCAGCAGGCATTGCGTTAACAGTGGTAAAGGTTACAGGCCGATAGCAGAAGAGCCAGTAACAGGAGCTAGGGAAGGAGCTGAGGAGCTGAGTCGAAAGGAGCTGCCGAATTGGCAGAGCCAGTAAGAGAGAGAACAAGCAGTGAAACTGAGCAAGTCCAGTGTGGATTCTAGGCATGCAAGAAGTGAGTATGGTGGAAGGAGTCACGTCCAGGAAAACTGCACGCACATGCAGTGCAGAATTTTCCATCAAGACCTGAAGAGAATAGAAGAATGGATCAAACATGACTAACTGGGTAGCTGTAGTTTATGATGTGGCAGCCAAGTAGTAGAAGATTGGAGATAGATAGCAGCTTACTGCCCCACTCTGTGCACCTGATCCCACTCTTATAATTAAAAGACAACAGAGAGACATGTAGAAGGAGAAAGAAAGGGAAGAGAAACACTCCTGTCTTGTAGGAAGAAGAGGCAGAGGGCATGACATGATTCGTTGTTTGCGCTGAAGATGGAATAAAAATAAAACCGTAACATTCAAATTTTAGTAACTTACATAGTTACTTTGAATATTTGCTGTGAAGCCAAAACTGTAAGTCAGATAAGAACAGTGCAGAACAGTATCATGTGTTCAGGCGACAGGACACTTTATTCTTGTTTTCTGAATCCGTGTTTTGCTGCTGGCTGGTTGAGCAGAGTCAAGCCCAGATGAGGTAGTCTCTTTCGGTCTCTCTTTGGGCCCATTACCGCCAGACTCTGGTTTTCGGCTGGTGCCAGCATCCATCTGTTTCTACATCCCCTGTCCTCCCACGTCTTTTTAGACCTGCCACTGCCATAAGTGGGTGTGTGGACAAGGAGGGGAAAGAGGGAAGGAGCTCACAGCGACAGTGACAGCTGACAGCAAAATGAAAGACTCATTGCGTGTTTGTGTATGTGCACACGTCTGTGCCCTGTGCCAATGAAGACTTGTCTGGCATCACTTTCACTGCTGAGGCTAACTGAGAGATAATGTTTAGCAGTAGGAGGCATCTTGGTTATATCCTAACAGTATCCTAACTGCGATGTTTTTTTTATTGATAGCTTTAACCTAAAGAATACACTTTAATGGCACTTTTCTGTTGTAGAAATTCAATGTTATTTATAGCTTCTGTCATATTATACTACAACCCAGTGCACTACTAGATCAGACCTGACCAAACTGCTAAAATAACAGAATTATAGGGCTCTAGACTTTATTGTTTCAGGGCTGCTGGAGAGATGACTTGAAAATTAAGGGGAAAGGATGCACAACAAGCAACAGTGTCTCAAAGGCCAGATTTGACCCGGAACAACTCAAGTTGAATCATTTTTATTTATATAGCACATTTAAAATTGCAACAGTCGAGCCAAAGTGGTTTCCAGTTAAGCACTTTAAGCCCACTTTAAAGTCATTTAGAATGACCTTTAATAACCTATAAAGAGTGGAAAAACTCTTTATAGGTTATTAAAGGTCTTAACGTATCATGCACATTACTGCCCTTCCTAATCTACCTGTTGGGAGGATTTTGTTAAATGTTATATCTGTGGACAATGCAGCAAAAAGAAAAAAGAAGAAAACAAACTTGAGATCCCTTGTCCCTTGCGTTTCTTGATTGTGACTTAGCCATGGGAAGAAGGTGAAGGTTTTCGTGGTTGTCTGTCTCTGTGTTGACATTGTTATGGACTGCCGACCTGTCGAGCTTGTACTGTGCCTCTTGCCTAGTGACAGCTGGGATAGGCTTCAGCCCTGCTGCAACCCCAAGCTGGATGGGCAGTTAAGAAAATGGATGGATCGACAGATAATACAATGAGTTTAGGGAGGAGACCTTGTGAATAATGTGCTGGTACACAGTGTGGACAGAAGACTTAATGCATGCTTGCAAATAAAATAGTGTTCAGGTGATTGACTGCTGATGTGACGGTGTAGATGGATGTTTGCAGGTGTATAGGAAACGTCATCTTGATTGCGCATCCAGGAGAGAAAGAAGGCGGAAACGAGATGTAGGGAGTGGATAAAGGTGGAGACTTTGTTTAGATTGGCTTGTGTGGAAAGGCTGTAGCCGCTGGAGTTAATTTTCTGCATAGCTGAGCACTGAAAGCGTGAAAAACAGCTGCGTATTGCAGGGAGATGGCCATTCTTAAGACAGAGCAGCACTGCAGGATGCTGGAAGGTGGCTTGACAGCGTGTGTATGTCTTCAGGAGGTTACTGCAGTGCTGCCTCCTCAGAGATCTTCAAATTCATAGGACAGTGCCACAGAGTGTGCAAAGGTACACGTCAAACAGGGTTGGAGAATGACTTTGACATTATTTTTATATAGCCATGAAATTTCTATGACAGTGTGGAGCTAGAAAACACCAGCATGCGTTTGGCATCATGCTTCAGTCTGATGCTACTGGTTACTTTGGAGTTAGTGTTGAGATTTAGCTGTACAAATGTGTAAAATAAAGAGAGCTAAATTGTGAAAGTTTATTAAGGAGACCCTACAGTATTTAAATTCAAATGCAAATGAAAACAGGCACTGTAATTCCACTATGACATAAATGCTGCTGTCCAGCTCACTTCTGACTGTGCATAATTTTAAATACAGGATACACAAAGCTAGTAGGGTGTTGCCATTTTTGTAAACAAAGAAAAATACTGTGTCAAGTGTATTTCCACCTGCTAGCACAGCGTTTGATGAAGGGTCCTGCTGTTGTTATTGCTGACTCACTGTCACACAGTCAGGGAAACACTTGAGGAGTAATGTTATTAGTGATCCTGGTGCTTTTCCTATAAAGTCAAAATATCTGCTGTGGAAAGGTCCTGTCACTAGTGCATCCTTGAAATACGAGAAGAATTTCTGAATAGTTTTTCCACCTTAAAAAGAAATTGTGCCAAAGCGAACTGGTGTTACAAATCGGTGTATGAAAAGGGCACCATGACTTTTTCCGTGTTGGAAATTAGAGGTTTTCTTTCTAGTGAGTTTAACTTCAGTTGACAAAAAATTAGGAATATGGATAAGACTGGAAATGAGACCGAATAATAATGACACATCTCAGCTTTAAGAGCCTGTGTCGGAGGCAGAGAGCATCAGTCTTTCTGCAATATGTGATTAGCTGAAAGATAGAAGACTTATGTCCTAGATGGAACAGTTGAGATGAGTATTTGAAATCAGTGAAGGCTTAAACAGCTCTTAATGGCTGGGCAGAGAAGCTAATTCCGTCACAGTGACAAATGAGACAAAATCTCAAGTACTCTAATATATTGTAGGCCTATATTGTTTTCAACAACTATATTTTCAACAGTGACAGAGAATAATTTCCCATTTTTAACACCAAGGTCTGATTGTTCTTGTGTCATTTAATATGTTGGCACATAACTAAATAAGCAACAGAGTGAAAGCATCAAAACTGATGGAAAAGTGAAGAATGAGATGGACTTGCAGATTGGTGCAGGATCAGCAGTAACATGGACATTAGTATGGAACTGTCTTGGTAAAGAGAGCTGTGCCGGAAGGCAAAGTGGTTGATTTACCAGTCAATCTACATTCCAACCCTCACCTGTGGTCTCGAGCTGTGATTCTTGAAAGCATACCATCCTCTTTTGTATCAAAAGGAACCGGCTATGGTGGTTTTGACATCTAATCAGGAAACTTCCTGTGCACCCCCCATTGGAGGTTTTCAGCGAACACCATACTGGGAGAAGACGTTGGGGTAAACTCAGAACCCACTAGAGAGATTATCTCATCTGGCCTAGAAGTGCATCAACATCCCACAGGAGAAACTTAAAAAAAAGGAAAAGAATGTCTGGGAAAACCTGCTTAACCAGCTGCTGTAGAATCCCTACGTTAGATAAATGAGGGAAGATGGATGGGTGGATTGGGATGCCTTATTAGCGTTGAAAACCCTGATTCAGGTCCACTCATTTGTCCAGAAATACAAATGCTGTAGAGCTGGTGTTTCTCCAGTAGAAAGAGTCTCCCAATTTATAGAAATTCACAGGTGAGTCTAAAAATGTGGACATTATTCTCCTTTAAAACTGCTTAAGTTTATACCTGCATTTATTTAAAATATTGACAAAATAAACATAATTTGCTCATGCAGCCTTCTCTTATGCTGCCTTGTTTACTCCCTTAAAATTAGAGGAGAGAGTTTCTTTTCAGGCCTTGGGACCTCTGCAGATGCAGAACACTTGCATTGTTCCTGCAGGATTCAGTCTGACTGAGCACCAAGACCTTCTGAAGAGAGAGAGAGAGAGAGAGACACTTTGGAAAGAAAAATCTCAGTTTTCCCTCTTTTTTCTGTTCTTTTTTTTTTAGAAAAAGAAAACATATTTGAAACGCAAGCATAGCATTAATGAGATGAATGAGTGAACCACGATAAAGCCACAGACATTTCATTTCAGTTTAAGTTTAATCTCTTTTTGCCAGATGCAGCACCTTGACAAATGCAGGTAAACACAGGGCAAGTGCAAATGCAGTGCAAATGGCTAAACCCAAATAAGTTGGTCTCTGCAGCATTATTCATGACCACCTGTCCCACTCACCTGTATATTTAATTGGCTGCCCCCCCTAAGTATCCTCCATGGACCGATGTGGCGTTGACTGCTACTTGGTCTTGAGTAGGGCTTATTTATTGGTGCTGACTGCAGTATTCTGAATGCTTTCCCAGCCTACAACTGGCCCCATAAAAAGCTTCAGTATGTTCATAAACTCATATTATATAAAAGCTCTAAATGGCTTTTAACTTGCCAGGCACATGGGGAACAGGGAGCTCATAAAGAAGGTGTATTTTAAGGTGTTCGTAGAGGCTCTTATTTGGATGTTTTTCATTCATATTTCAGAAAGGTTTCCCAGTTAAGATTGTTCAGCAGAATGGAGATGAAATAGGCTTTGATGGCATTTTTGGCAGTCGATGATTGGATATATTTATTACCTGAAAGCTTATGTAATTTTTGGCTGCACCTGCTTTTCTTCCTCTTGATTTCTGAGATGAGATGAGAAGCTGACCATGATTTCTCTGGGTCTAAATCAGGCTCTTTACAATGGCTGATAGGAAGGGAGGAAGACCAGTAGGATAAAATGCAAAAAGACAAGGATAAAACAACTGGAGTTGAAACTGAGGGTTCAGTTGAAGTTAGTAGTTTTCTGTCGGTTGGTACTGATTGATTTATGGCATGGCCGATTATGCGTTCAGCATGCTGCCCAGATAGTGCTCACAGCAGAATTATGATGATTTAAGACATTAAATCAAAGCCCTTTGGAAAACCAAATGTATAATCTTTTTTATGATTGACTGATGTTATTGGAAACTTGGAAACTTTGCAGCTCTACAGTGATTCTCCAGACTTATGTTTGTAAATGATGCATGGCTAATGCAGGGTAACAAAACATACACAGGACTTCAGAGTATGAATCTGTTTCTCCTTTGTCGCATGCACTCATTTGCATCCCCTCCTATTTTTCTGTCTCCTTGCTCGTCTCTGCTTTTGTAAACCCAAATCAAATAAACAGTAAAGCAGAGCAGTAAATCAAATGCTTTTGAAGCTACAGAGGTTCAATGTGCCCTTGTATTATAGCATACTTTATTTGCTTTTCTCCTCTACTGTTTTAACATATGTTTAAGTAGCAGTCTTTTATATTTCCGTGCATCCAACTTTGTGGTAAACCACATAAAACTCATATATGGAATACCACAACTCTCAAAATTTAAGCTAGATAAATAAATGACTGACTATCTTAGTAAATGCGTTGACAAATATTATTGTAGGCATTAATTAAGGTATAAAATACAAAATAAGGAAATATTTCTGGATTATTTATTTAGCTTTTTAAAATGATTTCTTTATTTATTTATCCTCTCATTCAATAACCTATTCATTTATTAATATAGTCAATAAATGTAATTATTTATATATAAATAATCATAGGTATTCTTTGGGACCCTTTGATGGACTGGAGATTTATCCACCATATCGCCCTGTTTCAGCTGAGATAGGTCTGTGGATACAATATTCTTTTTAGTCTAAGGAGCTTGGAAAGAAAAGCGTCTGGACTTCTTTAAGTTTCTTGAAGACGTTTCACCTCTCATCCGAGAAGCTTCTTCAGTTCTAAGAGTAAATGATGGGGCTAGGTTTCACAACGGGTTCACCCGAACCCTCGGCTGATTGAGACCCACACCTGTTTTCACACCTGGGCTTGTGTGATTAGGTAGAGGATCCACAGGGGTCTATGACCCTCTTGGGGGACACTCCCATAAGGCTTTAAATCTGGGACTCTCCACCAGCATTCATAGCCTTTTATGCTTCTAAATCACAGTTGCATGAATTACTTTGATGTTATAGTAAATATTATGTTCTATTTGAATCTTGATCAGCTGATTGAGAAACGCTTGTGTTGGCTTGTGGGTTGGGCCCATCTTATTCTCTTTCAGCTGCAGCAGCACTTTTAAGATGCTTGTTACTGTATATCCTTATTATTTATGTATTCATCTACTAAAACATTCAATAAACTTTGAACTTTTTTTTGGTGTCAATAAATATGTTTGGTGTTAGAGACAGCTGGAACATAATAAACTGGGCCTGGATCCCAGATGAGAACCTTTTATTATGTTAATAAAGTCATCAAACATGTTAGCATGCTAATATACAGTTGTATGCACTTATGATTCATTGTGAAGCGTTAATGCAATCTGTGATATCGTTGTAGTTGTCAAACAAGATACTCGGTGCTTCTTGTAGCTAGACATCCTTAAAATAATGCACATAATATTGTTCTGTATCGTAGGACTCCTTGGTTATTTCATTGTTCACTGGCTTACATTGTTGTCAATTATCTGCTTTTTTTCTGGATTTTCTGTTTTCATTGTCACATAGCAACACAGCTGTGCACATCAAAGGTGACTTGGGACAAAAATGAATGTGCATGTGTGTTAGTGTGTGTGTGTCTGCTTGCATGAGAAACAGAAGTGAGGCAGCGCTTTTATGTTTGTGTGTCTGGGTAGTACCTGAAGTGTGTGTGTGTGTGTCTGCCATTCTCCCCAGTGATGTCAGACCCCAGGGACCTGCTGGAGGCTTTGCTTACTATTTCACAGGCATGTTGAAGGGAAGGCTAAACCAGTTTCTCTGTTTTTGCTCTGAGGGACAAAGGTGACTACAGTGCAGTGAAAAAATACTTGCCTCCTTCCTGATTTCTTAGTTTTTTGCATGATTTATACTTACATGCTTATATACTTATATTTACACTTAAACGCTTCAGATCATCAAATAAATTAAAATATTAGACAAAGATAATCCAAGTAAACACAAAATGCAGTTTTTAAATGATGATTTTATTCAGCGAAAAAGGTACCGCTATGTGAAAAAGCAATTGTCCCCTAAACCCAATAAATGGTAGCACCACTCTTGGCAGCAAGAACTGCAATCAAGCATTTGCAATAACTTATTATTGTAGGGTCTTTAGCTTATAATATAAAGTACCTTGAGGCAACTGTCACTGTGATTTGGGCATATAAATGAAATTGAATTGAAATGAATTGACTGGCAGTCATTCACATTGCTGTGGAGGAATTTTGTCCCACTCTTCTTTGCAGAACTGTTTTAATTCAGCCACTTTGGAGGGTTTTGGGGCATGGATGGCCTGTTTAAGGTGATATCAAAGTGCTTACACCAGCTGTAACAGGATGCAAATCTTCAAAAAAAGTTCAACTTTTGTCTCGTCAGTCCGCAGAATGTTTTCCAAAAAGTCCTGGGAATCATCACGATGTTTCCTGGCAAATATGACATGAGCCTTTGTGTTCTCTTTGGTCAGCAGTGTTTTTTTTTCCTTGGGACTCTCCCATGGATGCCAATTTTGCCCAGTCTGTTTCTTATTGTTGAATCATGAACTCTGACCTTAACTGAGGCAAGTGAGCCCTGCAATTCTTTAGATGTTGTTCTGGATTTTTTTGTGACCTCCTGGATGGGTCATTGATGTGCCTTTAGCGTAATTTTGGTAGGCTGGCCAATCTGAAGGTTCACCTCTGTTCTAAATTTTCTCTATTTGTGGATAATGGCTCTCACCATGATTCATTGGAGTCCCAAACCCTTGGAAATGACTTTGGAACTGATAGATGTCACAGGCTTTGTTTCTCAGCTGTTTTTCTAGCTCATGGCATGATGTGTTGCTTTTTCAGATCCTTTAATGTACGTTATGTTGTCAGACAGGTTCTACTTAAGTGATTTCTTCATTCAACAGGTCTGCCAGTAATAAGACCTGGATGTATCTAAAGTGAAATTGAACTCAGCTTTCCAAATAATGAGGTTAATCTTTAGAAAGGGGGCAATTACTTGTTTTCGCAGTCAGCTAGAACTGGATAACTTTTTTCCCCTTATTTTTTAAATGATGACTTAAGTTGCTTTCTACTGTATACTTTACTACTTTAAGGTTATATTTGTCTAATATTACAATTTGTGTTATGATTGATGATCTGTAGCATTTGAATGTGACAAATGAAGATGGATATATCTAAAGAATATTTAATCAGAAGGCTTGATTAAATAGTATGACTTTACCAAATTTACTAGCTATATCTGACACAAGTACTTTGCATCAAATGTACCATATGTACCATAAAGCCTTGAGTATACTCTTATGTCATCGCAGTGCTGTGCTTGCAGCAGAGTACAATCAAGGCTTAAGTCAGATGCAGACTGTAAAAATTCAGCAAATTTCTAAGTTTATTACAAGCAAAACTTTGAATCAGATATACTTGGATGAAGATATAGGCTATCCATCCATCAATCTTCTTCTACTTATCCGGGGCCGGGTCGCGGGGGCAGCAGCCTAAGCAGAGAAGCCCAGACCTCCCTCTCCCCAGCCACCTCCTCCAGCTTGTCCGGGGGAACACCGAGGCGTTCCCAGGCCAGCCGAGAGATATAATCTCTCCAGCGTGTCCTGGATCTGCCCCGGGGCCTCCTCCTGGTGGGACATGCCCAGAACACCTCACCCAGGAGGCGCCCAGGAGACATCCTGGTCAGATGCCCGA
>VVHJ01032744.1:10440-25484 GCA_015107715.1 Tylochromis polylepis | reverse complement strand
CAGAGCACCAAATATGTGGGAAAGGAAGGGAGGAACGGAGGGGAATTAGACAAAGTGTGAGTACAGGCTCTGAAGATCAAGAAAAAGATGGAGGTAAGGAAGGAAGGTTTATGGTGATGCTCTGTTTGTGACGGCTGTCTGCTGAATGAAAACAGGGCCTCTTTAACTCCTCACGGGTTAATGGAACTTTTATGAGTTTGTTCTGCAATCATGTAACCCCTGGCGTCTCCATTCTTCTGTTTCTCTCTCTGCATCCTTGTCTCTCATTCTGTCTCTCTTTTTTTCCCACCCCCTATTCCAGGGCAGATCAGAGGTGAGCCGCTCCTTTGTTTCTGTAAACACTGCTCTCGTGCTCTCACTGCACTGAGTTTATAAGGACAGAACTAGTTTGGAGGAGGTCTCCAGTGGATGCCTCACAGCTCTGGCTTAGCTTACATTAGGTAAAGACTTGTTTAGGTAGTGGTTAGTGTTGTCAGCTGGACAGTATGGACAGCAACAGTCTAATGGCTTAACAGCTGAGAAGTATGTAAAGGTCCAGAGGTTTCTCTTGTCCAGCCATTACTTCTGTAGAGCAGGAAATAATTGGTCCCACTTTCCAGAGATTGGCAATGGGTCTTTAATTGTACATAAAAAAAGTAGACCTAGTAGCTCATTTGTTTTATTACAGCAAAACCACATTTGCAAATCCAGACACCAATCCCTGTGACATCTCTCGCAAAACCCCACAGCTAAAGCTCTCCCACTGGGACGAAAAAGAGTCAATGCCTGGCAACGCAAGGTGCATTAAATATGAAGAAAGAGGGGTTTCTGCAGAGGTGCTGCGGATTGATGGAGATTGGCGCAGAAAGGTGACGGGAACCCAACCAGGTCTCCTATCATAAAGCACGGCTGAGGAATGGAAGGCTGCGGGCCAGACGCAACTTTTAATGGCCGCCCATGACTCACGCTGACTGTCAGTAATGAGTTTTATTCACTTCCATCATTTGAGTGTCGATTGTAATCATGGGGCTATCTGAGAGGTATGATTGACGGGATGAAGCCAAAGATGTGAGGTGGGAGTGTGGGATAAAAGAGGGCAGAAAGGAGATGGACTCTTGATCCCAGTGCTTGTATGTACCTGTCTTTAGTGGCAAATGTGTGGCAGCCAGTGAATGACTAGTTCAGAGCTATGTGGAGAGAAAATATACATGTGATTAAAGCCTGATTTTGCATACAAAAAGTCTAACCTTGCATCTCATCCTCTGCATCTTACTATCTCCCTTCTATTCTTTCATTTCCTTTCATATCCTGTATTTCCCACTTCTCCTTTAGGTCACAAATATCTAAAAAAGTCACTCCGGACATTTTTTTTTTCTTGCTTGTTTCCTCAAACATTCCCAAACTCTTTTGGCTAAATTGGAGCAGCTCTACATGGAAGCACATGGTCAAAAACAGGCAGTTTAAGGATGATAATCAATACTGATCCCAGTAACAGACTGAGTACAGAGTGATGCGAAAGAGAGAGGGGTCCTTACTCTGTCTGGATGCTGGTGGGATCAATGAGCTTTGGAGGATCGAGAATGGATGGATCTTTGTGTGCACGCTCTGTTAGCGGTGACAGGGCCAGGAAATTTTACACAGTCTCCACCTCACTGTCATCACCTTTCTATTTCTACTTTTTTCTCCCTCTATCAATACATTCTAACAGCAAAATGAACCTGTGTGCAAATGCATACAGTGTGTGTTTGTGTGTTCACGTAGAGGTGACATGAAATGAAACATCAGCCTTATTTTTCACCTTTGAGGTTATTGATTTGGAGGTAATGCAGTAATCTGCTGGGCAGTTACATTAGAGAGACATGTCACACGTGCGCTTTTTTTATGAAAGGAGATTGTAGTTAATAATAGAGAATGCACAGGAGAAAGAATTTTAAAAACCCAAAAGGAATAATATCCTAATGATAAATTTCTTCTTTCGGATGTAGTACAGAAAAGGTAAAACCCAGATGTAGAAATTCTTTTAGAACAGATGAGGTTGGCTGTTGAATGTGGACATTGAGGTAAAGACATGTCCCAACTGGTCGTGTTCCCCCTGACAGTAACAGAGCCTTTTCTATTCTAATAAAGCCTGTCCTCGCTATATTTACCTGCTTAGCACAGTCCAGTGCTCTGGGGCCATTGTGACCCGCCTGCCCGGCTGTGTCCGCGCCTTGGAGGGAAACATAATGGTGACTTAGCACCTGGACGTGTCAACGCTATGTAGATTCAGCGATGTTGATGCAGCATCTGAATTGGCAGTGAATGCAAATTTATTTGTGGCCCTACCTTGTGTGGGGATGGAGAACGAAGGTTCAGCGAATATTTGAGCAACGCACAACATGAGCAAGAGAGAGAGCGAGGGAGGGAGAAGATTCAGATTCAGCTGTGTGGGTGAGAGTGGTGGATTAGAGATGACAGGAAAGACAGAGGAATCCCATCATTCCACATCCAGGGAGCACTCCATTCAGCCACTGACATGGCCCTCTGGGGTGGGGATAGGAGGGTGCTAGTTACACTCTGTCAGGGGGTCTTATGACCTGATGGATGTGGTGCTACGGGACTCAGAGAACACCCTGCATATCGCCTCTCTCACACACACACTGTTATCAAGAACTCATAAGCTCGCTGACTGCAGCGCAGCAGGATGCACACATGCACTTGCTTTTTGCATCTAATTTCTTGGTGTCCCTTCACTTTTCTACAATTTTCTTTTGCTTCTCATTTTAGAGCTGCACAAGATGAGATGATGAGCATAGATGAGCACCGATACTCCCAGGATCCCATATGACAGCGCTGAACAGCCTACCACAACTATCATTGAACTGAAAAGCCCCTAAGTTGCATCTTCTTTTATTAGAATGACATAATAACTATCCATCAACTCAGCCAGCCAACCGTATCTCTCCCTGCTGACGGCCACAGCCAATCGGCTACCTCAATATTTGAGAGCTAATTTGTCACAGTCAGCAGCGTCCCTCCCATTTCTTCCTCTCCCTGAAGTGACTGTTATTGTCATCCCAAATCTCTAAGGATGTTTTTATCATTCCTACTTTGTGCAGCACTGGGACTTATGAGATAACATAAATATTTTCAGGCATCTTTTACCTATACCAACCACACGGCAAGCTTTTTTTTCATGAGCATTTAATTTTGCTCCTCTTTTCTCTCTGTATTCCTCACACACATGCAGACAGTGTTGGCTGTGTTCGTGTGTATGTGTGGACTATTTCCCTCCACTCTGCTCTAAACGAACCAATTATGGGTGTTTATATAGCTTTAATGCGTGTAAGTGTCAGGAGAGAAACATTGCACCGCTCACCACCTAATCAATGAGGCCTTGCATGCTACACCACTACTTGTTTTCTCTCCTCTTCCTCGTCCCTTATCACATCACTCCTTCCTCCTTCTCTGCCTCTCTCTATCCCATTCTTTCTCCATTCAATTAGCGAGAGATGAGAATGAGGTTTCTGGCCAATTGGCCATGAAGAGAGCTTTAAATGGAGCAAGATGAGGCCATCAGAAAGTTGCTATGCTCAGGACAATCAGTGTAAG
The DNA here is from genome assembly GCA_015107715.1 of Tylochromis polylepis. NCBI lineage: Eukaryota > Metazoa > Chordata > Actinopteri > Cichliformes > Cichlidae > Tylochromis > Tylochromis polylepis. The sequence goes on along the minus strand of VVHJ01032744.1, from coordinate 21,914 downwards.
TCTTAAAAGATTGGTTATGATATATTTAGAGTAAGTTCCAAACACTTTTGGCCAGCATTTCAGGTCCTGCAGCTGTTGCCAATTTATGCCTGTCTGAGTCCCAGTGCAAATGTTTTGTTATGTTGCATTTTGTATTTCGTTCATTTGGGGGTACATTGCATAATTACAAGCTCCACACAGAGTCTAAGTAAAGACATCGTCATGGTGGGATCGCATCAACCAATGAGTTCTCAGAGTACACCCACCTTCAAAAAAATATAGGTACTTCATACATTAAAAACTAAAACAAAATGTGTTACAGTGGATGTAAAGTGTGGTTCCATCATACCTAGGTTCATACTCAGCAGTCATTTTGACCTCAGCTACACACATGTAAAGTTTAATGGCTACCATAGGGTGCGAAGCAGAGTACACACTGGACAGGTTGTCAGTCTGTCACAGGGTGAACACAGAGAGAAAGACAACCATTCACACTCGCATTCACATCCATGGGCAATTTACCACTACTGCTTTTCTGTGTGGCCTTTGCATGTTCTCCCCGTATTTTCGTGGGTTCTCTCCAGGTACTCTGGCTTTGTCCCACAGTCTAAAGACATGCAATTAGTGGGAAATAAAACAAAAGAAAAAATACAGGCCTATTCCTTCAAATTAAAATAACATGAAGAAAAAAATAACTTACTCATGGCTCCTAAACAGTTATTATTCTTTATGAATTATGCATCAAACTAACCCCTGAAACACAACTCAATCAGCAGTACTGCAGGCCATATAACTTCATATAATTCCGGTAGCACCTTTTCAAATAAAAGCCATCTAGGGTTCCATACACTGATCCTGCCAATTTGTACAGATGGAGAAGCATGATTCATCACTCTAGAGAACACATCTCCACTGCTCTAGAGCCTTGTGGAGCCATGTTTTACATCACTGTATCTGACGCTTTGCAGTGCGCTTGGCGATGTAAGGATTGGATGCAGCTGGTCGGCCATGGAAACCCATTCTATGAAGCTCTCTGTGCACTGTTCTTGAGCTAATCTGAAAGCCACATGAAGTCTGGAGGTCTGCAGTGATTGACTTTGCAGAAAGTTGGAAAGCTCTGTGCGCTATGTGCCTCAGCACCTGCTCAGGGACTTTATGTGGCTTACCACTTCATTGCTGAGTTGTTGTTATTCCCAATTCCTTCCACTTTGTTATAATACGGCTAACAGTTGACTGAGGAATATTTAGTGGCTCACAGTTTCATTCCAAAGGTGTTCTGTCAGGTTGAGGTCAGGACTCTGCGGAGGCCAGTCAAGTTCTTCCTCACCAAACTCACTCATGTGTGCGTTTTTATGAACCTTGCACTAACAGCTGACTGTGGAATATTTAGTAGTGAGGAAACTGAAAATTGAAATCAGAAAGTTTTTATTGCACAGCTTGATGAACCACACTGTGCATGTCTGGTGTGAATGTGAGCCTGCTGTCTCTTTGGTCCGTAGTTCATAAATTTGGTGGGATTCCATATTTTCTTTGTCTTTTCAGACCGTTATTACCCCTCAGAATGTGTTTTCCCTCTCTGATTGCTAAGTCTGGATCAGAGTGCCTTTACAGCACTCTCAGCCACTCTTACCCAATAACAAGTCTGAAGCAGCACTACTGGATCAGGTGTTGTTGGTACTTTCTCCCCTAGTTGGTGGCAGAGATGAATGGAGCTCAGTGGGAGCTGCACACCCCCTGGGTTTTGGGGGCCCACTGTGGTGGGTCCGACGGGACTGGCAGGGCCAGAGCCCTTTTACCGACACTAGTGATTATTTACCGGGCCCTGGCCTCTGTGGGAACTGGTGTGATGGATTCTGACGGGCTTGATGATCACTCTTCCATTGAGAGTAATTAATATAATGAAGAGCTACTGAGCATGTGCAGTAGGATGTGATGAATAGCGCGTGCATGTTGTCGTTACTCACAGGTGACAGAGGGTGTGTGGGAGGTAATGTGAGAAAGGAAGTATACAGTGTAAGAGGAGGAAAAGGTAGAAAAAGAAAGCCAGGTATGTATGGCTATATGAATCTATGAGTATGAATCTATAATGCTAATAAAGCCAGGGGTGTTCTTAAAAAATTAGGGGAAGCTGATTAGATTAATTAGAAGACATAAACTCCAATGGCAGAAATAGTGGAAGGAAACAGTAGAGAACAAGTTCACAAGGCATGCAGGGCCATATTTTAAAGGGCCCGCTTACCTTTAGGTATTTACTCATGTTGCTGCGATGCAACCTTTTAACCAGGTAGTGGGTCTATGTTTCACTCCAAGCCATTACACCCCCATAAATATTCTAATGAGGACTTCACAGTTATAATTAGTTGTTGTTATGCGTCTTGCTGTCGACAAGACATGTAATGTGCTGACCCGCTGTCTGAAATGGAATTATCTTCACTAATGAACCTAAACGGAGTCAGTGACTCAAAATGGGGGAATGATGTCTACAAAACAGGAAGAAGACGTGTGGGTGTCGAGTTGATGTGCAGACGCTGTGGGTGTGGATATGAACCAGGGCTAAATGGCCTGAATATTATTGGTGGGTTCATGTAAAAGATATCAAGACCACATTACTACGCAGCGAGACAGTGGCTGGCTTGTTACACACCACTGGGCAAGCTGTAATACCTGCTAGATTTCAGCCACTAATTTAGCCGCATGCCACTTAACGTGCATTTGATATGAATCACGGGGTGCTTAGCCTCACCCCTCCTTCCCTGCCCCATGACCCCACCACTCTTACTTCCTTAAAGAGCAAGTCGTTAAACAGCAGAGAGGATCCACCAGTCGTTATAATGGGGAAATAATGAACGCTGTTGCCTCAGGTATTTATCACAGCCGCAACTGTCGGAGCTGAGGCTGTTTTAATCTCCAAATGGCAGAGGGGGGGGTTAACCAGGTGGGAAATTAACCAGAAGCAGATACTGGAGTGAGAGAGCGAGGCAAAAATTAATCATCTGTGTATAACACACACAACTTTAATTTCTAAATTAGTTTAGCTCAGGTTGACTTAGGTTTCCTGGTAGAATACAAAAAAAACAAAATAACTCACTTTGGTGTTGTAAGACTGACATATTTGAATCCCTCAGTACAGTCACAACCTATGCATCAAACGCTGAACTCTTGCTGACATTTTAGTGTTGTATGCTGGTGTCGAGACAGTCTGTGTGGTGTGTCTGGTGTCCCACCACTGGCTGCCCAGCCGAGAGGGTGAGGCCCTCCAGCTCAGACCGGCTGGCTCGAGACTTGGTCGGTCCCTCAGTCGTTCGTGTACCCTTCAGACGTCAGCACAGGCCGGTCTCACCACGGCTCCTTTACTGCCTGCTTTCATGTGTCCTTTAATGAGGAAACCGCCGGCTCAGCAGCCTGCTATAAAACACAGGCGAATTAAAACACCCAAATATGAATCAGCTAAGCTGCCTAATTCAGCAGGCCAAGCCAGAGGCGTAGCTCTACTTAAGGGAGACCTCAGGAAGACCAGATCCTATTGTCTGCAGATGGCCAAGGTGCAAAATCCTGATGGAGAAAAGACACTGAAAAACAGAAGAGATAACAAGGGATTCTTAACCTAAAGCTCTGAGAACCTCCACTCTATTGCAATCAGATGAAGATAATCTTAAAAGCACACAGCCGAGGCAAGTGCATAACTTCCCAAGGAACAATAACAGAGTGAGTCACAAGCCCACAACACAACTCCTGCCACCAACGGCTCGCCACAGTCTGCTAGAGCTGCGGCTGCCACTTAGACAACAGCAGCTCCATAAAACGTCGAAGAAACATCAACCCTAAAAAAAAAAGAGAGGGAGAAATAAAACAAAACCACACTTGTTTTTTTTCCTCCCATTTCATTGTAATGATGGAAATAAGGGCATCATTCTGAGATTAGTGCTGCTATTTCTCCCCGGCTGGCTATAAGCGTTATACGAGTGCCTGTTGAAGAGGTTTTGAAGGAATGATGGAACAACAACCCACTGAGGAGAAGGATGACAGGATCATATGCTGATTTTCCAACATTAAGAGGTATAAAACTAGTGAAACAGGATCTAAGACATGAAACCAGAAGGTTGATGATACGTTATTGTCTGTTACATAATCGTTGTTCCTTGTTTTGTTTTTTTTAAATAAATGCAAGTGTGCACTGGAAGGCTTTAGGATGTATACAACATATGACCTCCAAGAAGAGACCCCACTTACAGGTTGAGAGAAAAAATAAGTCAGAGTTAACCCTTTCCTCGAAACACTGACAGGCTGTGTATGATGTCAAAAGGAATACTAGCATAAATAAGAAGACCTGAGCCAACAAGTTGAGCCAACTCACACCACACCCATCTTTCAAACGCTCTCATTTTCATGTCAACATCATACCTGCATACCTGTGATAAAGTGTGCTGACAGACATGTAGACACTTTCTTAAGTATTCAAAACTGCCACTGTAGTAGTTCCTGCTACAGTAGGTGTCTCCAGGGCCATATTTCAGCACAATGACAGAAGCAGATTTTGAAGCTTTACAACAAGATGATAGCTTTAATATTAATACTGTCATGCCTGATTCCTCAAATTGATATCACAACAGTTTTAGGGCAGACTGTCATTCAATTTGGTACCAGCACTCATGTGACCATCAGGATTCAATGCAATAACCTTTCTGTTAGTGATGAATACCTAAATAACTACAGATATTTATATTACCCTCTGGGAATTAGAGTCAAGAGTCAGGCCTGGCTGCTCCAGTCTGCATGTCAGTGTATCCTTGGGCAAGATACTGAACGTCAAGCTGGTCTCCCATTTTTCCTTGGGGTGTCAATGTGTGTGAATGTTAGATGGAAAGTACTTGGGTATGAATGGGAGATGGTGCATAAAGTGCTTTGAGTGCTTTTAGAAAACCCAAGATAAGAACTAGTTCATTTACCATGTTTTATGTTAGAGTTAGCGGGACAGTAAAGAATTTTAAAAGTATCTTCCTGTCGGTTATCAGGTAATTATACCTCTGCCCTTCTGTTTTAGTGTAAAAATGATATATTCAATAAAATAATAACAATAATACTTCTATTAATATCAGGAATGCCTATTTTCATAGTTTGTGCATGTCAGTCATTTCAAAATGAAGCTAACCGTTTGAGCTTTGATTTAGTTTGATAAGTTGTAGATATTCTACAAAATACAGGAAAATGATCTTACAAGAAAATACAAACACTGAATACATGGAACAGCTTTATTTTAGGCTACAGTGTGACTGGATCTGTTTCACAGTGCAAAGACAAACTGTAGACTAATAATGAATGTTACTACAAAAAAATGGCAGTCCATTTAGATTCCTTTTCAGTGCTACATAACAATATGAAATACACACAGAGCAGGAAGGAATCATTCTTCTCTGACTTTACACAGATTGTCATATACCCATAGAGGGGGAGAGAGAGAGGAGAAATATGGACTTAAGAAGGTGCTTGACAGAACATTTTGCAGTGATTAGAAAATGTTTTAACAGCACTGGTCACAAAATAATACTTCAGTGGCTCAATAAGCAGATAGAGAAAAGCGGTAACATTAAAGAGATTCTGTGACTGTATCAAAACAGCCCAGCACATCGCCCTGCGATGCATGTGGTGCAAAAATAACCAGATATTTATGTCACAGTATAGTAGAGCAGAACTGGTCGATAAAGTGAGTAAATACTTGAATGGTGTACCACAGAAGAAGATTTACTGCAACTTTAGTGTACTCATGAGGTAAAAAAAATTTATTAAATGCAGTATTCAATAATGAAAGGTACATGAAATGTCAAGAAAACAAACTCAGTAAACTTTGAACAAAAACTGTGGCTAATTTTGTAACCTTAAATGTAGTGCTGGTATGTGGGTATTGTAAGGATGAAGTAATCTCTGCACTCTCTTCAATTAAATTTCAATTATTATGTGAATCCTTACTGTTTTTTTCCTGACCTCTAGAGTTTAATATAAACAGGCTGAGGTAACTTGGGTAATAGGGTAACAGGCAAACAGCACAAATCCCCCAAAAACAAAACCAAAAAGAACATCATCATGCTTTCACATTAATTCAGTTATTACTTATTACCCTGAAAACCAAATATATTTTTCACTGTTACATGTAAACCTGATCAGAGTCAGTTTTACGATTTCTTCCATATAGACAGGGGAGCATAAATTGAAAATATGATTCAGTTAATGTAATGAGGGGACATGGGTTGAAATGGTATGAAAATTGGGTAGCAGGTCTGTGCTCGACTGCAAGGCCTTAGTATCTCCTGAGCATACTGGGATAAGGGGCACAGGGGTGTGTGCAGATCTGATGTGCATTTATGTGTATTTGTGTATTGTAACAGCAGAGTCAGTGTGCTCCCCTTCCATTCATTGTCCTTCCTCCTCACGCAGAAACTGGAACACGGATGAGAAATCCTTATTAGCGTAGCCGCGAGAGCACATGACTCGATAGATCTGGTGAGCGAGGGAACCCAGAGGGACAGGTGTCTTAGTGTTGGTGGCAGTGTTTTGTGCCAAACCAAGATCCTTTAAGCACAGCCATGAGAAGAGAGGGACAGGCACTCAGAAAAAGTGACAGGTGCAAATAGATCCTATGAACAGCTCAAGAAAACCAGTTTTCAGAAACATCTTTATTTTAGTGTATAGGATATGTAGACATGTCTGCCTCATTAGATGATAAGCACATACTGGATTTAAAGAAAAATCAATTCTTGACAATTCTCTTCCTGTTAAAAGGGAGTTCTTCCTCTCTACTGTCACCAACAACCCAACAATCCTCTATGCAGATTCTTGGATTTTAGAACACTTTCATTTTCAGTTTATGTACTGATAAGATGAACTGATTATTAAACACATCAGACACTCCAAGAATCACAAATACTAAAACCAGAAAACAGGCTTAGTACCTTAGCCATTAGTGTGGTTCCAAAGCCACCCTGATAGTTGTTGGCAGAGGGAACTCCCTCCATTACTCCAGGGACAGGGTTGTACGTGTCGCTGGACCAGCAACGACCTGAGGACATATTTAGGATTTTTGCCAACAGCTTGGGATCCAAACCCAGTCTGCAAAAAGAAGAAAATAGAGTTAAGTAAGTTCTTTTCGACTTTTTTGTCTTTGACACATGTGAAATGGTTTTATTTGTCTGAAGGTGTACAACACTAAATTACATGGCAACTAAATTACAGTTTTAACAATTCTAGCTGTTAATAGCCCAAATAACACCAAATATGGTGGTTTTAAAGAAACCTAAAATGCCATACTACTATTACAATATGTTTCAGACAAAAACATCTGAAAATTACTTTACTTTCAAACTTTTAACAGCTTAGCATGAGGGGGCGAGGAAAACTTTTAAAAAAATGGTAGGCACAAACAAGGAAAGAGGAGTTATGCAAAATATAGGGAGGAAATGGGACAGAGTTGGGATGAAGAGGACCAGTGGGATATAAGAAATATGGCAAAAGGTGGGTGTGGGGGTGCCTGGTGATTGTAGTGACCCCCAATGAACCTTATGCCTCACTGTGACCATTCCTCAGTGTTAATGGCTGAAGGCTTTGTAATGCTGGCTAATGCAGTATTGATGTTTACCACTACATCTATCCTTCATCCCTCTTTCAAGAAAGTGGAGGAGGAGAAGTGGTTAAGCAGCACAGGGGAGCCATAAACCTCGCTGTCACACACAGAGGCACATTCTTAGCTCTGCTGTCCCATTTTGCAGCAACCTACTTTCATATGCAAGAGGACAAACCTCCGGACTATGATAAGAAGTAGCCAAAGGCAAATGAGACAAAGAAAGAGACTGAGGGTAGACAGACAGAAGCAATGAGTGAAACCGAGTAGGGAGGGTGTAACAACGGCGTCTGTGTCGACCGTTCAACATGCCATATTAATGGTTTTAAGGCTAGTATAAAGCTGACCACATCAAGTCCTGGCTGCCTCAGTTTACTGTTACTTACAGGCCTGTAACTCTATTCTGCTCTCAATATGACTATTAAACTATCATAGGTCTTTAAGGCCAGCACCCTCCCTCCTTCCCTCTCTCCACCTGGCTCTCATTCTGCCATTACTGCTGCAGTTTTATTAGCTGTCTACTAACTAATTAAGAAAAGGAATTGCATTTACACTCTCTCCATGTCTCTCCCTCCCCCTTTCTTCTCCCCTTCATCTCTTATGTGTCCGCTCAGACTCCCTAATTTTTTAACAAACAGTTTTAGAAGTGTGGCATGAGTGGTTCTGCACGCGCTGTTTTTTTCTTCTTCTTTTTTTTTTTTTAAAACGGTAGTCTTGCTCATGATGGCTTTCTTAGTTTATATCTGTAAGCATCCCTCGCCATCCTGCTTCCCCTCTACCCTTCCACCCTCTTCCATGCTGACACCTTCCTGTCTAAGGACTCATGGGGACATATGTTTGACATCGCACAAGTCCCCCCCCCACCTCAACCCTCCACACACACACACACACACACACAAGCAAGCAGCCCCTCCCTGCGTTCTGGGTCAGCAGCTGAAAAGGTTACTGGCTGAGCTACAATAAAGCGCGTCCGAGCGCGCAGATCGTTTGTTATAGCGGCCATAGACGCTGACGGGGAGCTGTTGTCCTCTGTTAACGATAAATCAATGAAGTTCCCCTCTTGCTCCCATCACAGAGACACACACGACAAACCGTTCGCACACACTCACACTCAGCTGCGGTTATTAGCTGACGCAGTGGTGTTGTTCCTCGCCTGCGGTAATTTGCGTGGAGAAGAGGACATGTCACGCTTTAACAAGATTGACATCGATAAGCAGACTTGAACGGTGTTGCTGTGTAATGCTGCTGCAGATGAAAAAAAATAAATTTAAGAAAAAAAACAGTAAGAGAGATGGCGCTGGAGATTCAAATGACAGGGGAGGGTATTTATGTTCTGGGAGCTCTAGCAGGTGGAGTTCATTTGCAGCGCTGATATTAACCGTCTCTTTCATTATGATTAGCTTCTCGATCTCATCAGACGCCACAAGAGAGGAAGCCCAGCCCCTTCCCCATTTAATATTTCATTAAAGAGCTAACGAGCACACACACACACACACACACACACACACACACACACACACACACACAAGCACTTACTATTACATTTATAGAGGCAACAAGCGCGTTTATCACACGAGTTTAATCTTCATCTGAACATATGCTCACGATTCATCTCAACTATAGAGAGAGGAAGGGAGCGATGTGTGTTTGTGCTCATGTATGTTGTGGTGAACCTATTTCTGTCTTTCTGCTAAAAGGGTCTTGTTATAAACTCTGATTTGCCTGTTGTTCTCCCCATAAAAAGAACAAAGAAGCAAATATGTGTGCTCCTACTTGGGCATTGGCAACCGCGTATTTGTATGCACGAATGGGTGCAGGCACACAGGTTTGCAAGGTGAACTGTAAAAGTGTCATATAAGCGTCACATGGGCCAGTCGTCTCTCCTCTTATCTTCATATGTATCTTTAAAATCACTGCTGCTCCTCTCCACTGCTCTATGATACTCTCTGCAGCTTTTCATCCCTCTTTTACTGACTGCTTGGATGGTTTCAGATATTACAGCAGGAACTAAAAAAAAGAAAAAGAAAAAAATTAAAGGATTTAAATAATAAAATAAAGAATGTAAAGCAAATATGGATGGGAAGGAAAAGCCAAAAGCAAGGGACTGAAGATACACACAAAGGAACGGTCTGGATGGGAGAGTGTGTTTGAGTGTGTGCTGATAATTGTCATGCGTGGCCATTCCTTGCACTAAGAGAACGTCACGCTCTGCTGGAGACGGCCCGAGCTTCCATCTGAGATCAACAAATTAGCTCCATGAACAGAACTGTGTGTGTGTGTGTGTGTGTGTGTGTGTGTGTGTGTCTGCCAGCATGTACAGGTAAGGAAATACACACACACATATATTAAAGAAAGGGCAGCTCTATCAGGCCCAAGTCCAACATGATAAAATGTTATTGCCGTTTTCCTGCAAATTGCCTGTGAGTGCTTAGTCTCCTTTGTCTTGAATTGTGTCGTGTGTGTGTGTGTGTGTCTGCACACACGCACCAAAGAGAGCGTTCTTTCTGCATAAGAGGCTGGGCCGCAATGCAGCATGGGAGATTTACGGGTGTGGGCTCCCTCTAAACGATGACAGTCTTTGTCAAGCCCTCTAATAAAGCCCCAGAGATTGGCTAGTAAGAAGAGGGGGAAACACTGAAACACACACACATCGGGTCTTGCTATCTTCATGGGGACATCTCATTGACATAATGCTTTCCCTAGTCGCTTACCCTAACCCTAACCCTTACCCTTACCCTAAACCTAACCATAACCCTGACACTAAAACCACATTTTGAGTGTGAAAAATGCCTTCAACCTCGTGGGGACCAGGATTTTGGTCCCCATGAGGGCTGTTGGTCCCCACCAAGATAGTAAGAACCCGCACGCACCCACACACACACGCACACACAAAATGGAATCAAGACTGAATATGGGTCAGTCTTGCAAAGATATGAAAATAATTTACAGTCAAAGTGAAGAGATGCAGTAGTTAGTATTCCTATTTTTGTTATAGGAATACATTATAATGATGTGAATTGTGAGAAGTTGTAGTGGTAGAAAACTGCTGCCTTCAGTATATCTGGATGTAAATTTGTGTGTCTGTGTGTGTGCTTCAGAGACAGTGTGGCAATGTGTAAATCTGCGTTGCTCCCTTAATGCCTCCATATTTCAGAGGCCTAGTGAGGGGATTTATGTTCGACTGTTCATGCCAATTTTCCTCCTCTGTCTCAGCACAGATAAATCAGTCGCACTAACACAGCTGCACTGTGCAAAGAGGAATTCATGGACACTCATGTACACCCGTGCACAAAACTCGATGCAAATACCATTTTACACTGTAAAAGCCGTAAAATCGCATTATAGCCAGACAGTAAACAGAGGAAACAGTCCATTATTGACAAGGAAAATGCATAAATAGAACAGAATATAAAATCTGTAAAGAGTATAAAATCTATAAAAACTGATGTATAGGCTTCCTGTATGGAAGCTGCACTTAAAATAAACCACAGCAACCCATACTTTGGTTTGGTCTGTAGAGTTTTTAAGTCTTCACATGATTTCTAGTCACATAAGATTGCAGTGCAATCCACAAGACTTTACATCCCATCATCCTCAGCTTCCTGGCTGAAGAAGCTTTGTGTCACGAGGAGGAATGATGAATGATGGGTTTTCTAGGTGATGTTCAGTAGCAGAGGTGTGGCAGGATTCTGGTGAGAGCTCAATCAGCAAATGTAAATCAGACAATGTGGCTCCACCCCCTCATCCATCTCGCTTTAGCAGAGGCTGACTTGGGGCAGGGCTGACCCCTTCGCACTCCCATAAACTACACACACACACACACACACACACACACGCATGCACCCACACACTTCCAAACCTGTATTGTAGTAGTAAATTACAGTTA
>VVHJ01032744.1:0-10420 GCA_015107715.1 Tylochromis polylepis | reverse complement strand
GTGTTTGTCAATGGACAGATAAATAAACCATGTTAACTTTTCTTTTAAACTACACACACACACACACACACACACACACGCATGCACCCACACACTTCCAAACCTGTATTGTAGTAGTAAATTACAGTTACAGCCACATCAGTGGTGTAGTAATTGACCTTATTGTGACAACTATATCTAAGGGCAATAATAGCAGAATTAAAAGGTAGTAACCTCAAAATATGCCCCTTGTAATTTCACTGTACTTGTTCTTTTGTTTTCGCAAATTCATCAACAACAATAAGGAAATCTGGATCTGGATGTACTGAATCCCTGTTGGTTTTTTAATTTTTTTAAAATTTACACATAATTGTATCACATAAAAGATACCAGTGGCATGAAAACAACACATTTTAATTACTAACTAATTACTAAATAATTCCAAGCTTTAGCTGAGACAAATTATTTACACCTACATTTGATAATGAACTCATATGCATCCCTGTGTTAGTGCTACCCACAGACAGCTCTCTCTACACTAACCTTTCCCATGTAAATGAATCCACTGATCACACTGTTCCTTCTTATTTTATCGTTTAGCAAAGCATTTGCTTACAATACCTGATACCAAGGTTCATGGTCTCTGCGGTCCCAATCATCCCAATCGCCAGCAGCATATTGTTGCAGATTTTAGCTGCCTAAAAGGGTGTGGAAGAAAGATTTTTTAAAGCAATTATTATGTACATGATGACGTCTGAAAAACAAAATATAACACACAGCACTGTGTTATCTCAGGTGATCTGACTCTGGAACAGACTAGTGAAAACACTTCTATGGCCACTGATCCTTAAATGGTACATTTTTAATGGTCATCTTTGGAGTGATAGGATCATTTCAATTATTTTAATACTTCTTTTCAAGAAAATCCAACATATTCCATCATTTTAGATGTTTTTTGGTAAAATCCAATCTGCCATTTCTTTTGTTAAGGCTGATAACTAGGATAATGATATGAGTTGGACCTGAAGGCTTTTTTTCCCTCTCAACCATGGAAAGGATCCTGCAATGAACCCGCACTGTTGTCCTAACTGGATGTCCAGAGCTTCGTATGCTGCTAAGGTTACTAGCATGTTGATTTTTTTCTCAGAATGCATCAAGCTGCTGAGTTGCTCACTTCTATTGTTCTTGCCATCTATCTGTAGGATTTGTTTTTGCAGTTTAAAGACAGTCTGTTTCACTTGCAATGAGAGCTCCTAGATTCAACAACAGCTTCCAAATGGAAGCACCACACTTGGAATAATCTCCATACATGTAACTAATGAGGACATACTGAAGTAGCCCACCTCTAGCCACAAAACAGCTTTTAAGTGAATTATCCAATTACAAATGAGGCCCAACAGTTTGGACTTCCAGCCCAATATATCCAATAAATGAAATTACCTTTTAACGTGTAAACAAAAAATGTCTATCCATACTAGACTGATTTAGTATTAGTTTGAAATTTGAGTGGACTTTACTTTGGGGGTTTTTCAAGTCACAGACTTCATTACAGTAAACAACCTAATCCCATTGATATGCATGGGGTTTTGCTTTGGTTTTAGGTCAATAAACAATTACTGTCACTTCATAAAGTGTCTCATGACCTGATGATGCTCACCCAATCATCTTCTTAAACCCACATTGTTGTTGTCTGCTTTGCAGGACTTTTTTCTTGACTAAGTGTTTTTATAGTGGCTTATTTCACTAACTATATTGATAATCATAGGCTGCTCAGATGCAACAAGAATATTAAAAATTTGACTGTTAAAATACGTAGCATAATGAATGTAGAATGTGCACAAAGTAAACAAACGTAGCATGTGAATGCTAAACATCAACAACACAGTAAGGTGGCCATTTGGTGCTCAATTGAGCTGTCAAATACACAAATATATATGATCGTGGGATTTGTATAAAATATTTGTATATGTCATATAGACACAACGCCTTAGGCAATGTTTATGCAGAGTTTCATCAGGACTGGTCCACTCATCTAAGACACGATAGGGAATATATATATACATTAGATCCTTTGGATAAATCATTATGAAAATAAATTAATGGAGGGATTGTAATCATTTGGAAGATGTTATGTTTTTTAAAAATATTTTATTAATGCTGTACCATTTATGGGGCCAGATTTACTAAACAGTGGAAATTTGTGTTGGGAAAGGTTCTGGTCAAAATAGGTGCAATTGTTTAAGTGTGTTTTCTACCCAACAATATGTAAGAAAGAATTACAGCACAATATTTCAAAATTGCATAGTCCAGCATGTTAAAATGTTATTAAAAGGTTATTTGTAACAATACTGTGAGCAAGATGATGCTACATGCAGCAGAAACAACTGATACTTTTAATAACGCTGGTATGAAAAAAGGAGTTATCATAATTATCTTTTTCTTATCTTATTCTTATCTTTCTAATTTCTTATCATAAGAAATCATAATTTGGCTATGCTAGCCTATATTTATTCTGTTTATAAAGTCGACAGAAGTTTTGTTGCTGGTGTTTTTGTTAGTTTAGTTTGTTTTTCTTTAAAGCAACATCACAATCTGCAGTAAACATTGTGTGCTGTCCATGGTCCTGAAATGTGAAACACAATTGGAAATCTGAACGTTGTAAAGCTATCCAGGTAAGGTTTGTCTGGGCTTTGTGAAACATGAAATTAACAGTTTATTAATGTGTAATAAATAAATTAATAGTGAGATTTACGCCAGGAAATATGATATGTACTGATAACTACATATTCTGGCAAAAAGAACAACATAAGTAGAAACTTACAAATCTCACTATATAGTTATCTGCTCAAATTTTGGAAGCTATTGTAAACGTATATATGCAAAAAGACCAGACTTTCAAATGTCCACACCTTTCCATTGATAATTTTTTGCCTTGGTGTCCTATAATCCTGGCCATAGTGTCTTAGAAGTATTGGTCGAGGCATCAAATGTAAAGAACTAGCAAACCGACTACGTCATCCTCATGCCTCTGATGTCCCTGTGTGAAATGCTGTTTGTATTTATGCAGTTATTATGTTTAGGCATCCCTTATTACCTGTCCAGTGCCGACCTGTCCGCAGTAAATAACATTTGCTCCCATGCAGGTGAGCAGCTCCTTCGCTGCGTTGTATTCCTCGACCACTCCGCCTACCATGAAGGTGAGTTTGGCCATGCTGGCAGCTCCAACACCTAAACACACCACATGTTGATATTAAGATTAACTGAGGTGGGCACATCATTGATAAGACACATACATTTGACATGTTGATGTCTGGTCTTTAACATTACAACGTAAATGTGCAGACCTGCAAAACACATGAAATACTTAAATAAGGTGGAATAGAAAGTTCAGGTGTGGATACGTGTTGAAATAAAATATGTGAATTTTCCACACGAGACATAATATATCAGCCATATGACTGGTTTAACACTACCAACTGTGTCTAAAAGGTCAGCTGTTCGTTGTTCTGTGTGTGCATGTATATGCCAAACTCTTAGTGGGACAGACGTGTTAAGTAGTGCTGCACCAGAGGGACAGAGGTATCTTTAAAAGCCGATTGTTGCCATCATCCACTGCACAACTCTCATGGGATCCCTTGCCTTTTGTCTTGTCACCCCTTCTCTTTCATACACACACACACAAACACACACGCACACACACACACACACACGCACTCACGAGCAGCTGTGCCTGAGGCCAGCTCCCCACCTCATGGGGGTATCATTGACAGGCGTGAGGGGTAATTAACTTTACACTTTATCATGTTCAATTAGGCGTCCCTCCCCGTGCCTGATGGCTTAAGGAGCATGCCATGTTGTAGGAGGCAACCTCACCCCCCTGACTCACACCCCACCCTCTCCACAGGGTCCTTAATGCTGAAATAACCTCTTTTCAGAGTAGGCTGAACCCAGCCGGTCTGAGTCTCTTATGCAATGGCTCCTTTCCCTGTATACTTCAGTGATTAGCCAGTGTCACACTAAGAGTGGCGGGATAAACATAAACACACACGCAAAGTAGAAAAAAAATTACCCAGGAAGTACTTTTCTAACATTCATTGTTAATAAATGGTAAATTAATATATAATTAGGATTTAGTCAGGATGCTTTGCCTTTTAATAAAATTTAAGTGAAAAATAATAATGTTACAATAATGTACTAATAATAATATCTCACTGGTTAATAATTTGTCAGTAAACCATCTAGAAACATTATCTGTAAAGTTGTACCTGATTTATTTTTAACTTTAAAAATGGTTAGTAAACACCATGCAGAACATATATAAACATTATTTGACTGGCTACTATACAGTTAAAGCTGATGATTATTAATATTTGTCTAAATAAACACAGAAATATGCTTTTGGGACAGCCTAAAATCACCAGATTATGAACCTGGAGACTATTTGTTCCCCCCAACTTTCCATCCAATTTCATTAGCTGTGTTGTTAAATTTACACATCAAAATAACTTGGTTAGGTTTAGCAAACGTTTTGTTTAAATATTTCAAATCCACACGAGTGAGACCCACTTCATTATCGCCTCTTTACTGGGCCAATGCTAAAGTACATCTTTTGTATATATCTGCAGTAACAATGACTTTGACTAACCCAGAATGTTTAAATGATGAAATCTCTAGCAGGGTAGATTAAAAAAAAAAAACAACCAAAAAACCAACAACAACAAAAACACGATGAGAATAGAGCAGCATAAAAAAATAGATTATTAATTATTTTTCCTGTAAGAAGAAACGAAATCAAGAGGAAAGGGTAGAATGGGGATAAGTAGTTTGACTGTCTTTTATGGGTGCCGTCCACCCTTAATGATAGCCCTCTTGACAGTGAAACCCTAATAATGTCAGTGTTAATAATTAAAAGGGAATTACTGGGGACAAAGCAGCTGAAATCTAATTGTCAGACGTCACTGCAGAGGCAAGGAAAGGAGAGGAAAGACAGGATTTATAGTAAATTTCCATTTCTCAAATATACCCCCCCTTCTTTAATTGGCTATGCTGTTGTCACATATATGATCATGCCACTACATTGTATGTGTGTGTCTGTGCATGTGTATGTCAGTGATGAGCTGTCAGAAGGTCATTAGGGCCACATAATGAAGCCCAAAGCCCACGCTGCAGCAGCTGCATACAGACCACGGCTAACATGCGCCCAACATACGGGCACCACACACACCAATCATACACACATATGGTCCACAGACATGATGGATTTTTTTCCCCTTCTTGCTATTTGATGTCTTCTTATTTATTTGCTTGAATTCTTTTTAGCGTAATTGATTCAAGTTTTACTTGATATAACAAAGTTTATATTTAATGGCAGAACAGCTCAGTTTTTTTGAGTCTAAAAAAGGGAAGCTGAATTTTACTCCAGTATCAAGCACATAGTGAACAGTGTGGCATGCAGTGAAGTCACCGAACTCGCTTCACATTTTCATTAAACTAATGGAAAAAAAATATAATAATACTAATAATACTAATAATAACAACAACAAGTATAATTACAAGCACTTGTGAAAATTCAAATGATTTTTTTTCTTCTAATATTTTTACCATCCCATTTTACAGCTTTTATGCTGCAGGCTGAGCCTCACAAATGCACACACACACACACACACACACACACACAATGAGAAAGAGCAGTGTGACAACTGTGCTGGTTCATTAGTGGAGATCACTGTTTGCGGACGACTAAAGAGGAGATTATTGATAACACAGTCAACGTGCTGATCGATATATCTCACTAAGGAGAGAAAGAAAGTGGGTGAGCCAAAAGAGAGCAAGAGAGAGGGATAAAGAGAGAAGTACAAGCAGAGAGCGGTGCAGAGATGACAGCAAAGAAGGAAAATAATCTCTCTCTTTTTACCTCCCAGCATCCCTCCCTCAAATTAACTAATCACCCATAATAAGCTCTTATGATGTGTAGTGGATTTCTATAAGGAGTGACACCAGGATGATCGAAGATCCTTGTTGGTAGCAGAATAACACATCATTAGCATAACAGTGTGTATGTGTGTGTGTTACTGTGTGCATACACTGTGGGTATCAGTGGACCATTCTTTGTGCATGGGCTGAAGTGCATTTGTGTTTGTATGTGTGTGTCTAAAGTGTGATTTTAATATTGTGTCTATGTGCTGAATATACTTTCATAGGGTATTTATTGTGTGTAGTGTATGTGTGAGGGGACGTCCCGTTTTCGGGCCGGTCCTGTCAGAGACGGATTAAAGAAGAATCCTAATGAGGCTTCCTGAGCACCGGGTATGCTGGCTCATCCATCCCAGCGGGAGTGACAGTCCTGGATCATTAGCACTGCACAACTACACAACGCCCCCTAGGGGGAAGGAGAGAAGGTGTGTGTATATGTGTGTGGGGTTGGGGGGGCACCTATGATAGAAGATTCAGGGTAGAGACAGTAATGGAGGGATGAGGATGCTAAGAAGATATCCACAAGGAATGACAAAACAACTATATATTGAATAATAAATTGAGGCATATATAATTATGCCAGAATGCTACAAACAATACACACTGTCAACTCTTTCAAGTACTCCAAAAAGATTGGGAATAAAGATGAACATGCCACTCTACAAACTGGTAGGTAATACTTTCCTGGGAAACAACTCCCTTGGAGCAGAACCACCTCCTTCCTCGGTCACATTCTCTTACCAACATCCAGGGGACATGCTTGGATTGACAGAGTGGTGGATGCCTACCTCCTCTCCCCAATATCAACCAAAGTAAATATTCTCAGACGGAGCTTAAGTTTGCTGGACTATAAACTTTGACTCTGACATAAAAGGGTGAATGAAAGGAGAATGAAAGTGTCTCTTAAAGCATTGTAGAAAGGATGGAAGGGCAACACATTTAATGTGCTTATTTGAGTGTCTGTGAGGCCCATGCAAACCCCTTTATCTCAAATCCTCCATTACCAAAAGACAACTTAATAAGCAAGCAATCAAGCACCGTTAGGACAGATGCTCAACAGCAGGCTTCGATGACAGCCTTTAACCATGAACATAAGAGACTGAAACTACTTGTGTGAGGGCAAAGGAAGATCAGAGAAAGAGCTCTGGTTTGGGCTGTTTGTAGTAAACACTAAGTTCATTAGCACTTCTTTCATTTCACACGAAAGAATCAACCAAAGCAATTCATGACAGCCATATAAGCCTTTTAAAACTGAGCTCTTTTTGAAGTGGTGCATGCAAGTACAAAGCAAGTGACAATAAGCGTGCACATGTGCACGCAGTATCTGTGCACGTATGCGAGTATCAGAGGCAGGTGCAGATCTCAGAGTTGGCCGCCAGTAAGACGTCAGTTGGAGCTTCTGAGGCTCCGTCTCGGAGTTACGAGCTGCATGTAAACCAGTAGCCACTTTTTATTGGTGGTGGGTTTAAATTAAACTACATTTGTGAATATGAGGCTACACTAACAACACAAAATGGCAGACACACATGCACACACAAGAAGGGATGTTCCCAGTGTTTGGTAATGAATGACGCATTTGACAACGTTCCACAAGCCTGCTTTTTTTTTCTCCTGCCGAGAGATTAAACGGAAAAAGACTTGTAGCAAGGGCAACACCTATAATATCATTAGAGCTCTACCAAACACACAATTTCCTCAAATGATAATGTAACTGCTCTTACTCTAAGAATGCCACAAAAGCTTTAAGGATATGCCAGACTTCATATCACACCTCCGAGTTTGAATGTGCTTGGTGTAAACAAACTTTGGCACTGGCAATAGGCTAGACTGTTTGTCTTTAACTATATGCACATGTAAAGTTACTCTGGCTCAGCTATAGTCATCTATAATTCAAAATGAAAAGTGCATTCACACTTAATAGAGTAACAGCCTTAAATGAATGGGAGTTGACTGCTTAGAGTTAAAGTCAGTGGGGTAGGAATGTTTACAGGCCAACAATGCAGCCTCATGTGATCCACCGTTATAATTACATGCGAGAGCAGATCTTTTCTCAAACAAATTAAAAGCCTGAATGGGCCCCTGTAAAACGTGCAACGGATATCGAGTAAATAAGTGAATCGGGATGAGGGTGTGCGTTAGCCCACATCGGCAGGAAAAAAAAATCAGCAGTTTCAACAGTTTTTTGCTGCCAATTTTACTAATGCCACTCTGTTGTGTTAAAAACAGACACTTTATCAGCTTCACTTAACGAGCGCAGCACCATGAGAACTGACTCCTGCATACATATACTCTGTGAGAACCTTGTGTGAGCAGGCGACTGCAGAAACTTTGGGTTTGAGGTGGGAAAAATTTGAGAGAACAAAATTGTAGCATGTAAAGTTGCGACAGTCTTAAGAATTTGGTTTGCAGTGCCTGTCCATTTACCATCAGGCCGGGCCTCATCATGATCATCACCATTATTATCATCATCATCATCAGTAACTGATCTTTTCCAGAGGGGAGTACCTGGTCAATGGTAAGTGGCAGAATGGAGCGAGCAAGAGAGAGCCACAATCAATCCTTTGCCCGGCCCAATGAGACTCATCTAGGATTGACCAAGTTAATAATGATCCTCAATTAGGCTGTTAGCAGGCACACACACACACACACACACACAAAATACTAATTCACATGTAGATGAGTGACATGCAGTGGGCTACGTTTGATGGACAGAGACTTTTTGTGTGACGTATAGACCAGCTGACTATTTGTCTGCACGCTCACATCCACAGCAGATGACACAGGGGCAGAGTTGTGAGAACCAGTCTCCCAGCTGCTGTGGGTCTACCTCCATCTGGAGCATAGGCTAGAACCCCCACATCACCACCGCTCCATCATCGTCATCATCACCCTGCCTGGTCACTTTACTACCTTACACACTCCCTCACTCCCCCTCCATGTCACCAGGGCCTGTCAGCAAGACGCTTGTTATGCTAATCTAGTCTTTGGACGATGGCCACTCTCTAGTACTGGTTAGCTGTGACAGACTGCGACAGCACCACCCCCTGCCTGTCCAACCTGATTCCTTAACTCAGTCTTAGAGTCCCCACCAACCTTCAGGCTCATCTTCTTAAATAATTCTAGTCTGAGAATTATGAGAGAGACAAGTGCTACCCTATTAGTGTCCTACCTATCACACTATGTCGCACTTTTTTCAAAGTTTCCACAGTTTTTTCAAAATATCAGAGTGCAATATCTGTAAAAATACAGCACTAAATATGCGTGCATAAATATATAGTGTACAAAGGTTTAAAAACAAACAAAACAAAATACAGACATACAGTGTAAGCTTTTGAAAGCTGTGCTGTAGTAAGGCAACACAACAGTGAAATGGTGCAGTGTCTTCCAAATCTATATTAGCTGCTTACTATTGATTAATGGATACCAGTGCTAGATTTTTCAATCAGATTCAGTGATAGACAACAAAATTTAACAAAAGTTGGTAATTTTACCAACATAGTTACCTATGCAATTAATCACATTTTTAATACAAAAATAGACTTGTTTTTTGGAGATTTCATTAGTCAATTAATAATCTCCAGAGGTGGGAAGTACCAAAGCACAAATAGTCTGTTACTGTACGTAAGTAGAATATTCAGGCATTTGTACTTTACCTGAGTATTTATTTTTTTGGACAACTTATATTTACTCCTTACATTTTTAAACAAATATATGTACTTTCTACTCCTTACATTTTCCCCTGAGCTATGAACTCTCACAAAGTCTTCATCAGACACTGGAGTTTGCCTTCTTCTCACTTAACTGCTGACATGCGAGGTGAGTTCACTGTTCAGATTTAATTTGTAATGCCTCTGGTCCATGTTCACTTAAGAAATGCACAAGAAAAGACAAGACCTTTTCAAACTACTATTACCAGAGAAAAGGCTTTCCTGCTTTACAATTAAAAAGTATTCAGGAAAGGGTAAACTAATAAATGCTAACTAGATAGCAAAAATTTCTGAAGAAATTTTGAGTGTGCCTATGCTACTGCCGGGTCAGTTTTGAGAAGACATCAGGATCTATGTGGCTGGAGCAAAGAACTGCTGAGTTTTAAACAGCGAGTCATCAGTACACAGCTGTGAGGACCGGTTACTATAGTAACTCCTGTGAGTGGCAGGAGGGGGGACCACACACTCAACTGCACTTGGGGTCAGACACAGAGAGAGCGGTAAACAGGATTTAAGCTCTGAAGCAAATGCTTTCCAAGAGAAAACTATAAGTCGTATCGCAAAAATTCTTTCACCGTGAGTGGCAGTAACTTCCAGACTAGAACATATTACATTTTCATATCTGTAGGGTGTATTATAATGAAGTGGTAACGGTGTAAAACCACCCTCCAATTTTAAATTTGAGCCGAAATTTGGGAGCAGTTTTAGAATGGTGGTCTATGGGGGACAGAAAGGGAGGAGGCTGTGCTTTGATGGCATTT
>VVHJ01032742.1:0-15687 GCA_015107715.1 Tylochromis polylepis | reverse complement strand
TTTTGACTAAGAAAAAAAAAAAAAAAAAAAAAAAAAGTCCCCTCAAGAAAATCTACTTGACCAAAGCACCCCTGTAACCACAATAACACTGAACTGCAACAAATGTATGTCACACGACTGAAATTAAGTGACAGTCCCATTTAATGTTTACATCAAATACTTGTGCTCTGTTGTTGCAGCACCCCATCACCAGGTGGATCACACAGAACATCTATGATTCCCCAGTGAAGGACTACGAAAAGATGATGGCTGCAATCCAGATTGAAAAGGAAAAAGCAGACATGAGGTGGGTGTTACTGCCGGTGTTTCAGCCCATTACCGAAGGCCAGAATGCAGTTGTGATACATGCTTCACCAACAACACAAAAACATGCATTTTAAAATGCTTTTAGAAGACATCTCTCCTTGGTTGATATACACTACACTGATGTGCTACAGCTAGTGTTTAGCTGTTTATGTAGTGTAACCAACAGTGTGATTGCTTAAAGTCTGAAGGAACTGTAAGAGATCAGTCCAGTGGTTTCATGATATTAAGTGTTTAGTTTTACAGAGGGAAGCATCCACGAGAGAGAATTGTTTTAACTAGCAGAAAGGTTTACAAACTTGCTTTACACTGAACAAAAGTGGGTTACATCTTTGGCACATCATTACAGAAATACAGCAGTGGAGCAGTTTGCTACCACCGTCATGGAAAAATCAATGCAAACATTAAAGCGCCAGCCGTTCTTAAGAGTGTCCAGTCATGGAAAGCACCAGAACCGGATGCACTAGGAGGGAGGGATCCTGAAAGGGCGTGCAGAGCAACTGCATTCCTTGATAATAGCATTGTTCCATTGATGTGGAAAACCTCGATTGTTATTTTTTTTTCTCTCCCCAAAGAAAACAGGTGCAAGTGAGCTTATGAGAGAACTATCTTTGGATTTTTCAGAACATGTGCTATGAAAAATATTATCTGCAGATTGGTTATTGAAATAGTAGAGATTGGTAAATCTTAAAGAATTAATTTAAGTGTCTGTACTGCAGCTTTGACAAATGTAATTCTTTCTTATTTTACAAACATTGTACATTTTTAGTCTTCCTCAATTAACCAGTTGCTCATTTCTAAAGCATGGTGTTATATTTGTCTGCCTCTTTTTATTTGTTTTTTTGTTGTCAACAGACTGACGCAGCTGGAGGTGCGTCGCCAGATGAGGCAGCAAGGAGATGGCCCCTGGTTCCAAGTGCCGACCCTTAACAAGGAGCTAATTGACAACAGGCCCAAGTCATCACCTGACCATTAATCCAGATGTTAATGTCATCTGTACATCAATCTCACTGTTTGTACATTTTTTCCCTTATTGCATAAATAAAGTATCTATATGAACTCTGATATTCATATTTTAGCGTCTTTATTCGGTTCATGCAGCAAAAATCTTTACCTGATGTGCGGAGCAGTGATATTACCAATGATATTACAGGGAGTTACAGATTATTGGGAATTAGCAGCGTGTGTCAGAACAAGAAACCCATTGTGACCACCTGTCTTCAGTTTGTGTAAATACTTCTGAGCTCCTCTACAGTCTGACATCATCCAATAAAGTTCAAGTTGAAGAGTAAATCAAATATGCATAATATATGTATAATTTATTTTAATTTAGAATTTTTTTTAAATTAATTTACTTTTGGCCCTTTTTTGAGGAGTTTGCATTTTCTCCCTTGCATGCAGTTAGTGGGGTTAGGTTAATTAGTAACTCTAAAAATTTCCTATGGTTGTCCATCTCTGTTTCAGCCCTGCATCAAACTGACAACCTGTCCAGGATATACTCAGCCTATGTAGCTGGGATAGACTCCAGCATTCTCCCACCTAGGATAAAGATCAAGATATATCCATCTTTAAAATTAGCCAATCTTAGCCAGGGCTGAGAAAGCTTCAGCCAAGTGCAATTAAAAAAAATTGCAACTTAATTTTATTTTCACTGTGGATTCTTCCTGATCCCTCTGTAAGTAAGGTTGGATTCCAGATGATTTAGATTTTATATTTTCTTGCGATGAACATGAGCGTCCACTGGGTGGCAGAGCTCTGCAGGCAAGACTGCCCTGGTCATGTGGACAAAGGGCTTCTTTAGACACATGCAGTATTATTTAGAAGTGGACTTAAAATCACACATTAAACATATAAATAAAGTTTAGAAGTTCATTAAACAAACAAAATCGACTGCAGATTGATAAAGGATAATCAGCAGCCACTAAAAATCAAAGTGTCCTCCATAATCACGCACTTCCTGAATCCTGGAAGCTGGAAACATGCTGTAGTAAATGTGGGTGGCTTTATGAATCATCCTCAAAGGTGGGAGGGGCCCTTCTCGTAAAACATCCCAGTGAGCAGGAGCAGCACAACGGCGTCACCACAGTCAACAGTAGCAATGTAATTTCTGCGCAGGTCCAAGATTTTTGTTTTTTTGTGGTGGGAGGCAAGAAAAAAAATTAGAAAAACAAAAGAACAACATTAGCTTTCAGCTTTGAGCAGCTCTGTGCAGCAGCCACCCACCCAGCCTGCCTCCACCCCTCTGTCATTTTATTTTTATGTTTTTCAGCGTCACATCCCCCTGGTCGGAGGAATGTAGAGACGGAGTGCTTTAAAAATAGCATCCTCTCCTGTGACAGGCGCTGCTCCGGAGGCTCCGCAGCACTGTGGTGCGAGAAGCAGGAATGCGAAGATGGCTGCAGACCTAGGAGAGCTGCTGGTCCCATACATGCCCACCATCAGAGTCCCCAGAACAGGAGACAGGGTTTTCAAGAGCGAGTGCGCCTTTTCTTTCGACTCTCCCGTAAGTGTGTCTGTCGTCCCACCCACCCCCTCCTCTCTCTCTCACACACACACACACACACACTCTCTCAGTGAGACACGAGCGAGTTTGGGGAGACAAAGTGTGTCGCAGACGGGCTGACAGCTTGTTTTGCATGAGCTCAGCGGCGCACGTGAATCTGCTGTAAATGCGCGTGTCTCCATGGCCACTGTACCCGCGAGCTTGAGACGGGGAAAAAAAAATAATTAAATGGTGTTTACGTCTCAGGCAAAAGGGATGAAATGGGTTTCCTTTGTGCCGCGAGTCCACTTCACACCACCCCACTACTACTGTAGGTTTTCAAGCAGGCAAGTTAGACCAATAAAAGGAGCCACACTCACACACCTACACCTGCCTGAAGCTGAGCTCAAATCCTCCTCCAGCAGCAGCAGCAGCACAGCCGTGCTCAGGAGTGAGTTTACTGCTCCACTCTTGGGTTTTTACAATCTATAATTTGTCTGAAAATGACCTAAACTGCGTCAGTGGTGCTTGGCTGAAATTGTGTTATATGACCATGGTGATATTTATGTTATTAAACAGCCAGGATAGTGGATTTGTAGACTTTCGTAATGCTGTTGTTTTGGTTTTTTGTAGCCATTATGGCATCATATGGAGTCTCTGCAACATTGTGGCTATAATGATTCAAAAAGTGAAAGACTTTGGAAGTGAGTCTTAATGCACACTTCTGTTATTGCTCTCAGCTTTTTCTGTATATATAAAAATGCTTCTTCTCCTTTATTTTTGTCATTTTACTTTTCTTCTGTGAATAAGATAGCAGTGGCATCATGAACACACTGGCTGTTTTACTTTATTTGAACCTTTAAGGGGTTTTATGCACTGATGGGCTATGATGCAGAGTTCAGTCCTTCCTGTACTTCCTGTACTTATGTACTTACTTATACTTGTTATGACCTGTGACAGATATAAAATTTCTTTGCCCCGTCTCCTTTCTCTCAATGAAATCCCGCTTTCTTGACTGAAACCGTTTTTAAAGGTGACTCAGCTGTCTGGAGTTCATCATGTTGGCCTGAGGACTGGGTTATTTTTACTCTTGCACTGTTGAGGCTCATATGTCAGTCTGGGCCACTTAAAGGTTTATCACGGGGAGGTTTATAAGGCCTGGCCTGGTTGCAGATTTAGGTTAGTTTTGAAGGTGTATTTTCCAAGTGTTTTGTCTCTAGCAAGTTCCCATGTGAAGTGAACTGTCAAGGAAATGAAAAGGTTGATGTTATTGTAGATTTTAAAGCACTTTTAGGTGTCTGTCACCATTCTTATGGGCATTTTTTGATAATAACAAGATGACCAAAGAATGGTATTCTTAAATACAGCAGCTCTAAAAGATATGACACAAGTAGGTCTCAGCATACGAGCTGTTACTAAAGGTAAAAATGCTGCATGTCCTCATTCTCTTAAGAGCTCAGACATGCTGTTAATGAAATGAGTCTCTAAATGCCTGTAATGGGATGCTTTTCAGTTTCAGAAACGGCAACATAAAATGATTGTATCATGTTGCTCATATGAAGCATAATATGAGAGAATAATCAATTGCTTTCCTTGGCTTAAATGACATGTCAGAGGAGGCATTTGCATTAAAACTAATACGTGTCAGCAGCACAAATGCTGAAAGGTGAAAGGTTTTTGGTGCAAAATAATAATTCTTTGACCGAGAAAGACTTCTGAAAGTGTCAGAATCACTGGTACATCTCTGCAGTTTGATGTTACTATAATAAATTTGGCAAATTGGGCAAAATAGAAGATCCTGAAATTGTTCCCACGGTAAGAAATATTTAAAATGTGCTTATAGCGTGCCGGTTGTTGTTCCCCTTGCACTGCTTTCTCATTGTTATTGTTTGTTTTGTTCTGCAGGAGTCTGAGGGAGGTCTGTATGTGTGTATGAACACATTCCTGGGCTTTGGTCGAGAACATGTGGAGAGACATTATCGCAAAACAGGACAAAGCGTTTACATGCACCTCAAACGGCATGTCAAAGAGGTATGTTTTCCATCTGCCCTGTGTATTTTATTTGGCGTTGATTGTAAAAACAGATTAAAGTAGAATTCAGAGCATAGAAATAATCTTTGTTTCTATAGTGCTTTTCAAATCCTATTTATAGAGGTCTTTTGAATCAGTAACACATAAAGGTAATTAATTTAAAAGATATTTAATAGAGTTGAACAGAGAAGCTAAAAAAATCAACTCCTGAGTAAAACCAGTGATGTGTGTAATATATGAATAAATATTTTTAAATGATGATTTTTAACACATGAGAGCAAATTAAATCCAGACTTCTTATACAAAAAAAATCACATTTTTGAAATTTTTACACATGCCAAGTACAACCCCAATTCCAAAACCCAAAGTATTCAAAGGAGAAAATGGAAAGCATGCCAAGTGTTTAAACCGAGAAAATTTTTTATGAAAAAATATTAGTATCTGGAAACTGTGCTGGCCAGTTGCATGACTTTTGGGAGAGGAATGTTGTTCCATTACTGTCTGATGCAGCATTCTAGTTGCTCCACAGTCCTGGGTCTGCCTTGTCATATTTTTCATTTCATTTTGCTCCAAGTGTTTTCAGTTGGTGAAACTGGACTGCAGGCAGGTAGGCTAGTTCAGGACACAGACTCTCCTACTATAGAGGCATGCTGATGCAGTATAATAGATGCAATTTAGCATCGTCTTGCTGAAATATGCAAGGCTTTCCCTGAAAAAGACACCGTCTGAATCAGAGCATATACCTTTCAGTACTAATGGTGCCTTTGCAGATGTCCAAGCTGCCAGCTCCGTAGGCATGCACTCCTACACCATTGGAGATGCAGGCTTTTAAACTGAGCACCGATAACAAGCAGGATGTTGCCTCTCCTCTTTAGTGCAGAGGATGCAGTGTCTATGTGTTACAAAAAGAATTCTGATTCGTCTGACCACAGAACAGTTTTGCACTTTGTCTCAGTCCATTTTAAATGTGCTTTGGCCCAGAGATGATGGCAGCGTTTCGGACTTCTTCTTTGCGTGACAGAGCTTTAACCTGCATTTGTGGATGGCGTTATGACCTTTTTTCACAGAAAGTGATTTCTGAAAGTATTCCTGAGCCCATGCAGCAGTTGTCAGGACAGAAGCATGTCTGTTTGTAACGCAGTACTACCCGAGGCCCCAAGATTTCTCAGGATTCTCTAAATCCTTTGCTATTATGCTATAATGTACTGTAGATGATGAGATATTCGAATTCTTCCCAATTTTACATTGAGGAACATTATTGTCAAATTTTTTTCACAATTTGTCCCTGCAGTCTTGTGCTGATTGGTGAACCTCTGCTGATCTTTACTTCTGAGAAACTCTGACTCTCTAAGATGCTCTTTTTATACTTACTCTTTTTACTGATCTGTTACCAGTTAAGCTAATTGGTTTCAAAATGTTCCTCCAGCTGTTTCTTTTTTGAAATTCTTACTGTTCCAGCCTTTTGGGTTTTTTTTTTTGAGATGTGTTGCTGCCATCAAATTCAAAATGAGCCAGTATTTTTCATAAAATAGCAAAACGTCTCAGTTTAAACATTTAACGTGTTTGCTATGTTCTATTGTGAATAAAATATGGGTTCATGAGATTAGATTTGCAATGACCCCCCCCATAATACCATTAACGTTCAGTCTGCTGCTGTCTGAGGGCTTGTGGGTAACAATTGATGTTTTCAGGCCTGTAATTCACCTCTAACTTTTCTCACTGAACATTTTTGTAGTTTTTATGTGTTTGGAAAATTCCAAGAGTGGACTCGGTAATTTGCTACTAATTATGTGGAAAATTGAGGTATTTTTTTTAACGCCTTAAGGAGATTAAAATCTAGTTTTTTAGTTTGTCTATAGTAAGCCTGCTGAACACGTCGTTAAAACTCACAATTCATCATGCTGTGATGTTTTGTATATGTTTTTCAGATTGGACAAATAAGAGATGTGCTTAAGTAAAACATAAGTAAAAACAATTTTTGGAAAGCCACAATAAGATTAGTATGATGAGCATTACAAAAATTGAAGTGACCCATTTATATCGCACCAGAATTTATTACAAAAGGTTTTATTATAATTAATGATATTCCTGTTATTTTGTCCAAGGACTATAATGTTACACTTTTGTTGAGACTAAGCCAGAGAGCTGTTGACTCAACTGCTGAGTAAAGTAATTTAAGGGAACAATCTATGGTGGGGGTTTTTTTTTTGGGTGCAGAAGTTTCACATCTGAACCAAAACATGCTTCAGTTTTGTCTTTTTTTTTGAAAACTTGATGGTGAACAACAAAGATCTGAGCTGCTGCTGCTGCTGTTTTTTTTCTCACTGCCTCTAATTGGCTTCAGATCAGCTCTGCTTTGTAGAGAGCTGCTATTTCAATGCCTGGATCTGGCCAGAAACAGCTGCTCACATTCTGCTGGCTCCTGTGTCTGCTGGGTTTTTTTTCCCCATGGGTCCACTTGGTCTCAAGTATGTCAGCATTCTCTTTCTTTCTGCCCTGTTTACCCACCGAGAGAGACTCATTCAGGCCAACCTGATCAAACTGAAAGGAAACCAGTTGGTGGCGCTGTGTAGTTGTGCTGCCAACTGATGATTTTGCAGATTCATAGTTCTAAGTGATTCAATAACTGTGTGTCAAAGCTAAAATATTTGCATTTAATATATTATTATTATTATTATTATTGTTGTTAGTTTTTTCTTCATGCTGCTTTTTTTATCGCACTGGACAACATTCAATGAAGAGACGAGAATTGCAGCAGAGGCAGAAAAAGACCATGACACACACTACAGGCAAAGACAGGCCCACACACCTGATGTTACGTGGACTGTAAATGGTATCTGTCGTAGTCTACAAATTAATCTGTGCTACTGAAGCAGTTTATTAATCATTCTTTATTTTGACCCTGCCATGGTAGGGGTTTTCCACTTGCCTTGTAACCTGACCTGGCAACTGGAACATCCAGGATCTATTTCTAACAAAATGACAACCATCTGGATGGGCTTTAGCAAGGCATAAAAACTTGTTTTACAAGTAATTTTGGATGTCTATCCAGGGTGCTAAAAGGTGTTTTAATGTGATGTTTCCTACAGAAAGCCACAGGAGCTGCTGGAGGTGCCATACCCAGGAGAAGAAACGGAAAAGTTTTTCTAGGTAAGACCGAGGCAGTGGTGCAAGTAGAATTTACTGCCTTATGAATATAAGTTATGAAAATAAATAAAAGCCTGGCATTCAGAGAGATAAGAGATAAGATGGAAAGTATTTTCAGCTAAAAGGTCTTAAAATATCAAAAGTGAGATGGTTATTTTTTTGGAAAAATTGTTATGGAACTTATGACATTGGTAAAATGTGGTGGATTGATGTATAAGAGCCATTTTATTGGTGTAACAGGATAAAGGTGGATGGGTAGGTAATGTTAAAGGGCTTTACCTCACTGGGACAAGAAACTCTAGATAAATGCTCCTTTCTTAACCACTAGACTTATCATCAGACCTTAAATGTACCAGAGTAAAAACTATCATGTTTCCCTAACTGAGTTTGTAGTATAAAAACAGGAAATGAGTACCTTGTGTGTAAGTAACCATTTATACTCCACCAGAGGTTAAAGCCAGGATTAAAGCACTAAATCAGCTTTGGCCAGATTATTCTCATCATACCTGAACAGTAAATATAGTTGATTGGTGTTTACAAATGTGCAGCTCCAGAAGTAATTTACTTTTTTGGATCTGGTGGTTTAATGTTAATATAGTCATGTGGGCAGAAACGCATCTTTTTCTGCTAAGAGGCTTACTCTGTTGTGACCCTCCAGCTGCCCCCTCTTGCCAGCCTTTACCCAAAGCGTCAGATATTCCTCATGATGAGCCCCCCTCCTCTTCCCCTTCATCTTGTTCTCTAAATATAGCTCATTTATTTGTATATGGGGTTGGTAACTGTTCTAAATCAAATCCTGGCCTACTCCCCTTCACCTCCGCCTCTTTGGGGGTGAAGAGGGGGGCAGCTGGTATACAGCGGAGGTGGGGGGGGGCACCCCCCTGTCAGTCACCGGCCTCTCAGCTGCCACCACCTGTCAACCTCCCGTCTAGGCTGCTGACACACTTCCACTGCAGCTATGACGCTGTGCTCAGAGGACCAGGTGTCTCTGCCTCCTTCCTGCCCTCCCTCACTTACTGACGGAGGAATTCCTTCCACTCAGCCTCTATGAAGGGTAGATTAGATCAGCCCTCCAGCCATTACCTGCCTCTTTCTGAGCAGTCCTTCTTTGGAGCAATTCTTCCTGTTATCCATTTAAGATCTTTGATGTGACAGCGGTTATGTATGTATCCGCCATAATCCCCACATCAGTCCAGTAATCTAATCAAGCCGCTAGCTGCTGACGTCACATGAAATCAGTAGGCATAATAGCATTGTCAGGGATAACCTATGATCCTGTTTCCCATTGAGTCTTTATGCAAGTTTAGGCTGCAGTGGAAAACAAATGCTCTGTATGAAGGGTGATTAAAGAAAAGCCCTCTTTTTTTAGAAATCTGCTACTGACTAAAGGAACAAATCATCATCTCATTATCTCTAATCCAAGCAGGAAAGAATATTTAAGAACATTAAATAAAGATATTTAAGAACAAACTCAATCATCACCTAATGAGGTGATGCCAGTCAGCAGTGTCTTTAGTCAGCATTAAACTGCATCTGACTGTTTGCTTCCTCCCTAAAAGATTTAGAGCTGAACCGTGATTTTAATGGGGAGGATTATGAATACGAGGATGAGGCCAAGCTCGTCATTTTTCCAGACCACTTCGAGATCCCTTTACCAAATATTGAGGAGTTGCCTGCACTGGTCAGTGAGTTGGTGTTACAGTTACAGTGCATGCTGATGGGGACGGTGCAGTCAGTGGTTCCCTGAGTGGCAGGTTGGTCACCCTGTCTGTCTTGTAGAGCCACCATTTGGTCTGAATCCATAAAGGTGTTTAAATTAATGTGAAAAATGTTCTACATTTTACATTCAAGGTTCAAAAACATCTGTGAAAATTCAAAAATGAACTTTATTAAAACCTCTAGAGGATTGGTGGGTGACATGTGAAATATACACCTTTAAAAAAACTTTGCTCTTTGT
The DNA here is from genome assembly GCA_015107715.1 of Tylochromis polylepis. Classification (NCBI taxonomy): domain Eukaryota; kingdom Metazoa; phylum Chordata; class Actinopteri; order Cichliformes; family Cichlidae; genus Tylochromis; species Tylochromis polylepis. The sequence continues at coordinate 5,767 of VVHJ01032742.1, read as the reverse complement.
AACTTTGCAAACATTTTGGGGAACCATGTGGTGCACCTGTATGTGTCTTTATAGCTCTTGTTTTGTGTGTTTATTGCTTGCATGGAGTGCAGAAGAGACATTTCAATCATTTATTAGTTTGTTTTGGCTTTTAGAGCTTGGCTTTGGAATGACCTTGTTGTCTATTTTATTATTTAATGCGTGTGTGATTTCATTTTGCAGAGGTGGAATTTAATTGTACAGTATTATAAAAGAGCAGGTGTTTTGCTGAGTTTTGGGCTGCTGCAGAGGTAGATGTGGATGTTTCTTAATTCATTCTCACTTTGTGTGTTGAATCAATCATATGATGTGGTACACACTTTTTTTTTTTTAAACACAAATCTTGCATGACCTCTTTGGCATTTTTCTGTGGTTCTGAAGTTTTATGTTTATTTGTAAGAAAATAATTGTTTTTGCAATTGTTGAAATAACATACTGACTGCTGACTCTGGTGATGTCCAGGTGACCATCGCCTGTGATGCAGTACTCAATGCACCATCAGCTTACAAGAAACAGGAGCCTGAGTCCTGGGAGGAGGAGATCCAGGTGTCTAGACATGCCAGAAGTCTCAGACAGCTGGATAACGGGGTCAGGATCCCACCCAGGTAGGAGTGAAGTATATATTACTCCCTGTATGCTGGTATGTTGTCAATAAAAATAACAGCAGTAAGAAACACAGTTATAAACAGCTCTACATAGCATTATTATCACTTTGACCTTCAGATCAATGTATTGACTTTGAAGAGGTCAGAGGTCAAATCTGACATTTGAAATCTTTATACGGTACTTTCTATATGTCAATAATAATCACCATACCATAGAATTATGGTTTCAAAGTTATGAGACTTTTTTCTGTCAGTTTTTGACCACTAAGTCATTAAGTTGACCTTGAAAGACCTCTGTGGATGTAAGTCAAATTTTAATGGATTATTAACATGACCACACTCTACACCACCGCAAAGTTTTATCAGAAGTTATTGTGTTTACAACTGGCAGAATGATGGCATGCATGCAAACCCTACAAAAACATAACCTGGGCATGGATGTAAACTTGAGCCATACAGCTGTAAGGCTGTAATTCTATTTTTTAAATGATTCTATATAAGGCACTATTGAAATCAGAAAAGTCTTTTGTATTTTTAGTCTTGTCTCTGCTGCTTCAGTTTTTTCTGCTTAACTGCTTTGATAACTTTACAGTGTGTTAAGAACAGGAGAGAAGCTGTAAATCAGACTACTTTCACCCCTGTTATTGAGGAAAATGGAATTTTGCAGTCAAAAGTGAGACTTGGCATGACTGCGTGATTTAAAAACGGCACATCAACAACACAAGTCTGTGTTTTGTTCTCTGTAGTGGCTGGAAGTGTCAGAAGTGTGAGATGAGAGAAAACCTATGGCTGAACCTGACAGATGGAGCAGTGCTCTGTGGAAAGTGGTTCTTTGATGGGAGCGGTGGTAACGGCCATGCACTGGAGCACTACAGAGAGACCAACTACCCTCTGGCTGTCAAACTGGACACCATCACCCCAGATGGAGCAGGTCTGGGATGCTTGATATAATTATGAGAGCTGTTCTACGAATCCAGAATTTCATTTATTTCACCTTGTGATTCTTTCTTTAGTCTTTGAATTTGTTTCCGTTTTTAATGCACAGAAAACTACAGAAAACATGTAGTTTAGATAAAATTTATGAAAATCTAAAATAATCTGATTTCCAGATGTTAGGTAGTGTTTAAAACCCTGTAATATAATAATATGTAGTCAGACTTGTAGTCAGGCTTCGTTTTAGGCTTTTTAAAAAAATTTGACATGGTGTGTAGCATTATGTAGAGAGGTGACTATAATAATAATTTCCTCTACTGATTGCCCAAAAGTTTTGTTACTGAAGCTCACATAGTGATTCTTGGAAATATAAAGCAAGATTTGATCTATCTGTAGTTAATTTCTAAAGCGTTATGAGTAAGCTACCATCTCTAAAAAAATTACATTTTAGTAAAGAATTAGTTTTGTTGTAGTGATTAAATGCTCTTTTAAATTTCAGATGTCTATTCATTTGAGGAAGAAGAAGCCGTGTTGGACCCGCACATATCAGAGCACTTGTCACATTTTGGAATAGACATGCTACAGATGCAGAAAAGAGTAAGTTAGCTACTTTTACTAACAAATTAATCAGCAATAATAAGTCAATAATCAAATCAATAACAAATGGACACCACACTACTATATCTAGACAGTGAACATTTTCATTTTCCTTGGATTTTTTTTTTTTTACATGAAATAATTAAAACTTTGAAGAGATGTAGAGTGCATCACCACCACCGTGAGGTTTATGACACAGCTGCCCTAAATTACTAGTATTTAAATGTAATAATTTGTGTTTCTGTAATGGTTAATCTGTGTGAGCAAACAGTTAGGTTACAACTATATTTTTAATGTTAAAATTGTTATCAATGAATTTACTGTTTTGGGATTCACTTGCCTGCATTGTTTCCAACACCGTTTTTGGTGTAACCAGTTGTTTATTTTTCATGTGAGGTGGAATTAAAAAAAACATAATAGACCTTTCCAGTCAAATTCTCTCCACCTTTGAGAGCTAGTTGAAGATTGCTGTTTCTCCCAAAAGGTGTTTTTAATATAGCTTTCCTTTTCCCCTTCAGACAGAAAATGGGCACCGCACAGACAATAAACCCCGGCCGCGGGTCAGCGAATGGGAGGTGATCCAAGAGTCGGGCATGAAGCTAAAGGAGGTGTATGGCTCTGGTTATACAGGCATCAAAAACCTGGGAAACAGCTGCTACCTTAGTACAGTAATGCAGGTCCTCTTCAGCATCCCAGACTTCCAAAGGATGTGAGTAATATCTTGTATTGTCAGATGTTATTTAGTCTGTATTGGTTTTACATGTCACAGAAAGACTGTTTTCTTTGTATTTTCTTTGATTTATAACCAGTATAAAAATTATTTAATTACATCATTGTTTGCAAGTCTTGTTACCACAGAACCATCTAAAATATTTTTTCAGTTTCTATTGATACTTTAAAAAAAAAAAAAGTATTTGTCAACTATCAAAGCAATTTTTTTAAATAAAAAAAACAAAACCATTTTGATCATGTTCAAGTGTTTAAAGTGTAGATATGATAAATGACATTGAAAATGATTTTAAAATGCTTATTCATGTCAATCGACAGAGGACATAAAAAACCCCACAAAATCTGAGGTCCCTTCTAGTATAAGATTTTTAGCAATATTTTAAATGGTTACTTTACAGTTAATTTTAATGAGGGGTCCTATGTGGCATCCCATATGCTCTTTTGTAGGTCAGAGTGTGACTAATGTTTTGCTCTCTAGGTATGTGGGTAATCTTCAGAGGATATTTGACTATTCACCTCTTGACCCCACCCAGGACTTTGCAACTCAAATGTAAGTGACTCCGGTGTTACGTAATGTAGTGTGGTACTACGCAAACCAGAGAAGGTGTTTTTTCTAGCTGCTGCTCGAAAGGACTGGGATATTATGTTAATTATAACATAATTAACATAATGTGTCATTTTCTAATAGAACCAAATCTTGCCAGTGAATTTTACTTAAGATGTTAATTGGTGCTAGTTATAAAATCCATTTTATTTTGTCATAAAAGCCAGTATGTTGCAAGAGGCCAGTCAGATGCGGTGGGTGTGATAGATGATATGTAGATTCTTAGCCAGGCAGGCAATGGATATCAGCTGTGTACTTCATAGTCTGAGGCATGCAGCCAGATTAAAAACATGTTTCTATCTGTCACTGTTAGAGCTTGTCAGCGAGAAATGGGCCATAAGAAAGTAAATCTGTTTATTTGGTTAAGTGTTGTGTTGTGTTGTATAATGGCCCTCTCTTAAAGGCATTTATGGATAAGTGTGGATTAATTTTCCTGTTTCCTGGTAGGATTATTCTGAAAACAATTTTTTTGTAAACAGGTACTTAATAGGCATGCTACGTGTGAATAAAGGTCAAGGTGCTGAAGGAGAAACAGAAAAGTCTTTCATGATACACATGAAGCAGTGGGAAAAAAATAAAATCAAGATTTACATTTATGAGTGCCTAAAAGGAGTGCTGAGGTTTTGCCACAAAATATTTAAGTTCATGAAATTTGTATGTTGTGAAAAGGCCAGATCTTTCGAATAACTGCGGTGCTGATTTAGCTCACTGAGTTAAGCAGGTGTAGCTGTAAGCTGTAAGGCTAATGCAAGGGCCTGGGTTTAGGCCATTTATTGCATATTTATGGACTCAGTTCATCCACTTTCTGAATACAAACTGTTTTAGTTCCCCTTTAAGCAAGCGTTCTTCTGATTGGCTGCTCTGCATAAAAAGAAGGTTTGAATAGCAGGTGGGTGGACCTTCTGTGCTAGCAGCTATAGCTGTGTGCCTGTTATTACCATATATCAGACATCCCCTTTTGCAGATATCTTAGAGATCCAAGAGTGGAAAAACACCCATGAAAACACCCCTGGAGTTATCACTGTATGTTTACAAGATATGTTCTTCTCTTAATAAATTCTGTACCAAAGAGTTATTTATAAGACAAGGAACAATCACAAAGAGCTTCACAGAGGTAAAGTGCCACAACCAGTCCAATAAAAAAAAAAAGGGCACTTATTTTGTAGTACTACAGTCTACTTTGTGAGACTAAAAACCCAGGATTAACAAATTTGCTTCTACATGAGATGGCCTCCAAGTGCACTGTTTGAAGGTTTTGTAGTGTTTTTTTTCTTTTCCCTTGACACCTGTGCACAGTTCCTTCAGGGTATGCCATCTAAAAAAATAACCACAGCAAGACTAAAATAATACTCTACTTAATGTGTGTGTGTGGTTTTTTTTTTTGTGTGTGGCAGGGCTAAACTGGGACATGGACTGCTTTCAGGCCAGTACTCCAAACCGCCCATGAAATCTGAGCTCATTGAACAGGTGATGAAAGAAGAATACAAGGTGTTAAACTGGGTATGTCCAGCTTCCAAACTGGGTCCATAAGCAACAGAAGCATGTTAATAATCCTAACGTTTAGTTTTAGCCACTCGGTTTGATTTAAAATTCCTCTGTGTTATAAATGTAACTGAGTTTTAGTTTTTTAGGTTTTTAAAGGAGTGTAGTTGAATTTTCTATATTTTTAAATGTACTTCTCTTCTCCTTCTACCTTTTTCATTTTGTCTAGAAACTGTTGGCAGCAGTTCCGGCTGAAATAGTTTTTAACCCCAACAGCTCCAGCCACGTTAATATTTAGTTTTTTGCCTTTTAGTTCGCCACATCACAGCTTTATGTTACTACATGGGTGAAATGTGCTACTGTTTAATTTGTATGAATATTTATGCATTTGTTTGCCTAAATTGAGAGCACGTAATTTGAAATTGTTGATTTGTCAATGTCCTAGTACACATCTGCCACAAAATTACAGGAGGAAAGCCATTAAAAAGCATAATGGGGCCCTGCATTATTTCTGTAAGCCCTGGGCTTCTTTTATAAGCTTCACCAGCCACAGTAATTGATAGGGCAGAGCTGTGATCCTGAGCTTCCTGCACATGTGATGGGGAAGTCATGGTTGGACATATATTGACAGCTGGGGAGATATGGGGAGAAGAGCTTGTGTTGGCATGCTGTGTTCAGCTTGTATTATGTCAGTTTGACCCATCACAACCACATAGCCTCATCAGATAAGCGCCTTGAGGCGACTATTGTTGTGATTTGGCGCTATATAAATAAAATTGAATTGAATTGAATTGAATCA
>VVHJ01032741.1:0-20694 GCA_015107715.1 Tylochromis polylepis | reverse complement strand
TGCTCATTTGTTCATTCAGCTGTCCTCAATTTGTCCTGTCCTCGCTCTGTTTCCACTCATTTGAAAGGTTGAGAAGGCATTCCAAAAACATCAAGTCCCTCAACAGATTTCCCCATTTAAACCTGTCAGCAGACTCCCACAGTATATCAGTGTTGATGGTGGTGCCCTAGTGTTGAACACAAAGACTTTTCATCTTTACAGAACACAGCACACTGTAAGCAAAGTCAAAGGTAAAGAAGGGAGGATCAGCATAAGACAATATGTAAATTTGCAAAAGCAGACACTTTCTCAGGTGATTCATACCGTGGAGCGTCAGCATTTCTGAGGTGCAAAGCATAACAGGAAATGAGCCGGAACATTATGTAAGCATTTCTAGGTGTCAGCATTTGGATGAATCTGAACTGAAAGTGGGGAGCATTAACTTGAGGCTAACCTTTCTCATTTCTTTTTCCTAAAACTGTTTTTTTTTTGTTGCCTTCCAAGTAGAGAGCATGAAGAGGTTTTTTCCTGTTGAGTCTTCTTGTATGGCTTTCATCAGGGTAATACTGGTTAGGTGAGACAACACCATGGCCACACATTTCATTTTCCAAACAGTGGGTATCATTCTCTTCTCCCTCTTCTCTCTCCCTGTCTCTGTCCTGCTGAGCATATAACATGGAAAGCTCCCAGCTAAATTACAGGAAAATGCCTCCAACTACCTACCACAGACAAGCTATTTTTAAGGTTTAAAAACCAATATTCTAATGTCATTGAATTCAACCATAACAGGAAAAACAGCCACCAGAGCAAGGCCTGTGGAAAAGGTTGGAAACCTTCAGGCTAAGGGATGTGTCTGTTAAAGGAAGATGACTAAAATTGAACACACATTCACTTTGTCAGTATTAGTTTAAATTTACCCTTTCTTAGCCCACTTTACTCCATATGGTATCTGTGATATGGTGGTTGTGTATGACTACTCTGTGGAAAGAGTATCACATGCAGGGCTTGGTGAGAACATGTCGCATGTCGTGCATAGGAGGTGTAACTCTCAAAGATCCAATAGTATAAACTATTTAATTCTGAAAAGGGTCTTTCTGAATAATGAGTACTTTCATTTTAGCTACTTCAAATAGCTAATGCAAAGCTTTGTACTATTATCCAAGTTGGATTATTATGTTTACTTGAAGTTACAGTGTGTAAAATTTCACAGATACAAGTCGATGAATCAGTGAATCTCGCCTCTGATGGCGGCGATAATAACACGAGTTGTCGAGGATATCCTGAATATTTCTGTTTGCAAGTGTTGATGTTAGCTAGCGTTATCTGCTGTTAGCAAAAATTTCTTTGAAGGGGCTCTAACATCGTTGGACTCTGACACTTAGCGAATAATTCTCATATGATGTGAGAAAGTAATCAAACTGTTTATCAGAGGACGAATGTGATTTTTAGGACACTCAGCCTAACATTACCTGGAACAGGGTTAGCTTATAAAAAGCTGCTGCTGTTGTTGCTCATTCCCTGCTGTCTGCTGGCAGTAAGCTACTGGGACAACAATGGAAATAACGCGCAGGTACAACTTAAAATTTGCCGTCACAGCATGCAAACGACTTTGATGTACTATGTATGTGGACATTCTCTAGCTACATACATAAAACAAGATTAGGAGGAATGACAATGTACTTCTCATCTGATGTATTCACAGTTTATGAGAATGCGTCAATATGCTGGAAGATGTAATTACACACTGATGAATGTATATTGTAATATTTATGAGTAAAATATTCTTTTTTATATTAAATTAATTCAAACAGCTGAGTGTACCTTTAAGTAAAGCGTTTATACTTCTTCTTTTGCCACTTTGCAAATGAGTTACTCAGTATAAAGCAAATTTATGCCTTCTCTTATACAACGCCAGGTTTCGTGTAATACCATCTTTATCAAGCACAGGGATGTGCATGAGCATTCAGCGTTTTCTATGCCAGTTTTCTACACTGTATTTATTTCTGATCCTATATTTTGATTTCCTGTGTCCCCCTGTCTGGTTATTGGTCCCCCCCCCCATGCCACCTCATTGAAAATAGCTAGAAGCTAGCTATGTAAACCCAGTTGAGATGCTGCCTTTTCTAACCAAAATTCTTCAATAATCAAAGTAAGTCCTGTGCTGAACAAGCAGAAGAGTCCCATGCAGGTACATACAAGCTTAATCATTACGCATTTGATCACATCTCACAGCAGCTTCGTCAGATGTGGGTCTCTTTTGAACTCTTATTTTTGGGGTAGATGGGTGAGTGGCTGGCTGTAGCACATAAAGATCTGAAACATCGGCTTTATGTCTTGCATAGTTTGTGGTTATCTTGCATAGTTTGTGGTTGATCTATACATGGCATGCACAATTGCCTTTCAATTATCATTGTGAGGGCATGATGATATCTAGACTGGAGACACCCCCGCTGAGACGCCTGCGACTCGTCCGAGCATCAAAGTTTGATGACGGAGCATTTTGATTAATCAGCAGAGACACGTGGGCATACTCCCCAACAGTAAAGAGTAACCAGGGAGGCATCTTAAAAGGCACGTGGTTTCACTTCAATGCCTCCAACTTCTGTCTAAAGAGAAGGCAAAAAAGGGACAATCAGCACTTTATCTCATATTTAGACCCGGCTTCCGCTTGTAGAGGAAAAAAGCAGGTGCCAGGTGTTCAGAAAGCCCGAGCGATATAGACATGACGCTGCAGAGTTGACCCTGCTGAACTCTGTCTTTATGAAAAGCCAAGGAAAGCTTCCTTTATGATCACCGCACTCAGGGAGAGGCGATGGGGGTGAGTGCTTTGAAGGCCCTCTCAGTCTGCTGCCGTCGGAAGCTTGCGGGTATGTTTCAATAATAATTTCCTAATTCAAACAGCAGACCATATTGAGAGGTTGTCGCAACAATTTGTTTAGCTGAGGTATGCACTAAACTTTCTTTGTTTGCTCAGCTCCATAAGGCTGTTCCAGAAACACCACGCAGCTTCAGAAAGTTGCTTCTGCTTTCAGGGGGATATATTTTAACTCCACCACGACTCCAGGCAGCATATCACTCTTCAAGGTGGACCTTTTCAACATGTGGAGGCTTAGTTTGGTTTTCTTCCCCCTTTTTTTCATCCCTGTGCAGTTTCAAAGAAAAACAGCCCCAGCATTTGAACAAGCAAAAACAAGTGGCTGTACTTTGGAAAACCACGTAATCTCAGAACGTATTTTTCCAAACAAAGCCCGGTCCAATACCAGCCCGCTGCGGCTTCTCAATGGTTTCTGCATCATCCACCTCAATCCCTACAATAACACTGGGAGCCTTGGGGCTATTTTCAGATTTCCCAGATTTCCTTGCAGGGATACAACACTTAGCGGTTGAGTCCTTCTCACTCAGCTGTGTTTGTTTGTGCAGGTAACATCTGCACCAGTTCTGGTGTGTGATAGCCAAAATTAGACATAGAGCACAGAGTAAATTTGTAGTTTTTACCCACTGCAGATTTTGGTTTCTAGGGAGAAGATAAACCAAAAGACTGTTCTGTCTTGTGCAAGAAGTAGTTTTTCTTTTATTCTTTTCTTATAATGAGCTCTATTGTCTGCTACTTGAGATTCATGTTAAATTTACATTTGTACAGTTGTGCTAGTTCTGTATTTGTAGACTCGCCGTATTACTCGCAGCAAGCATTTGAATTACAGGTTAGCCAAAGTGGCTAAGCTGATGAATGAGAGGACATTCATCAAACCTAATCAAAATAAACGTATTGATCAAGTATGTGCAGTTTTCAGTTTCATCATTTCTTAGGTTTTGTGTGCAGAACCCAGCCGAGTGGCTCCACCAAACAAGCCACAGTGTAATTCACACCCTGGCTGGTTACACACTGGACATTACTTAGACGTCTAGTGATTTGCCCTAATTGTAATCTACAGGAAATTTCTCATCATAATTTGACAGCACACGATAATTTAGACAAATCAGAATAGAGCTGCTGTTAAAGGGAAATTCCACCAGTTTTCAACGTCAAAGTCAATTTACCAGTCTCAGAATGTACGGCTCCCCATATAATCTGTGGTGTGTCATTTTCTGTGGCTTTAAAGGATCTTTTGTACTTGTGTGACAGAAAACAGGAAAGCTGTGAGGACTGAAAGGTGTCTTTCTTGTGTGCCAAATATCAAACTGGAAATGGGGGCAATTGTACCTTAGTTTAGCATCAAACCCCAAACTAGTGAGTTTGAAAGGGCTTAAAAAAAACAAGCAAACAAAAAAATTAATAAGAATGATTAATTTAATGAATTAAACCAAACAATTTCACGGATGCCACCAGGGACTAACTACGGGCAGATGCCCCCTCAGGGAACTCCATCATGAATGACATACATTCTAATGACTTTCATCTGTTTGCATTTATACGTTGGTCATGAATACTTATGCAACAAGATAGAGGGTCTTGTTGAAAATACATGGATTTAGCCAGAAAAAAATTAAGCCCACCAGTTACATCTGGCCTGAGGGGAAGCTGGTTTGCAATTTATTACATAGGGCTGTCTATGTGCTATAACACTAATACACTATTACACATGTGTATGCAGCACAGAGAGAACAGCAGAATTATCTCTGTCACATACACATCTACACACACTTGATTTACTCACAGGCTGCTTATAATCGGATTTATTTTGCCCAAACACAGGTAGGACTCAAACTGGTCGGCACAGCATTAAAGTTACTCATTTTTAATGTAGTGCCAAAGATGCTGCTAGATATTTTTTTCCCTCTATTTCACAACTTTTCATTTTTCTTAGTAATAAAAAGTAGTAGTAAAGAAACAATGAGTAAGCATTTGTATTGTAATGAAATTGTAAAGTTAAAGTACCAAATAATCAAACGTAGCCCACTGCAGAACAGTCACATGTGATAAAAAAAATGTAATTATTTACACTTGTTAGTAATGTTGACAGGCTTAATTATACCCAGGCTGTATCGCTGTTCATTATAAGGCTCAGTACGTTTGGTGACAGATTCCTGATTATTTCCTCTTTGCTGAGTCTAAAGTAACTGACAAACTATTTAATTTTCTCACTCATACAAACTATTTCAAAAACACACTGTAATGTATTAATGTTCATATGTTTGTGTCTTTAAAAATATTCAAATCTCTGTTAGATATTAGTTCCTTACCCAAAGACTATCTTTAGCATGATTGCTTTTATGATCAATCTGCCATTGATCTAAGGACAGAAGCAGCAATCTGTGGAAATTGGGGATTCATCCTCAGTTCAGAATCAAAGCTCTTACACTGTCAGAAGCATTTGGTATACATCACTACAGTAACCACTGTTTAACTACTCTGTATGGAGATTTAGACACATAACAGACGGATTAATGATCAGTCATAAATCAGTCAGAGGATGATTCCAGATGTAGATGAAACCACTTTAAGATTGTAAAACTGAGCCAAATTTAGATTGAGAGCGAGTTTCTAAGCACAGGCTGCTGATAGATGTAACGTGTTTTTCAGCTTTTCATGTCACAATATTTACACGTTTGGAAATACGGCGACCAAGGGATACATGTGTAAAAATTGCATGTGACTAAAATCACCATTACTGGATTAGATGATGATTTTATAATCAGCAGTCCATAAATCAACTTTATCTTATCTAAAAGGTCCATGTTTTCATTGACCTTTTGTCCTAATAAGGATAAATATATGTATTTTTATTTTATTTTATTTTAGGATTGCAGCTTTATCACCCATCTGGACAAATTCAGGTTAGGTAAATGATGATCAAACCCCTCTGAGCAAGTACATGGCGACAGTGGGAATTAAAAACTCCCTTTTAACAGGAAGAAACTTCTGACAAAAGGAGGCTGTGGTTAGGGATGATGGGAGAAAGACAGGACAAAAAAACCACACTATGGAACAGTATAAGTGAATAAAATTTACTGGTGTTAACTTGTTGAGTTGTTCTGTACTTCTGTTTTTCAACATTAGTGTCATGGTCCGCATTGGCAAAGATTCATATTTCTGTTTCCGCGACAATAAAGTGGAGGCTGTTAGCTTTGTTTACCTGTTGCCCAGGTATTTAAACTCAGCTTACCGATCAGCTGTTCAAAATCTAAAAACGCAGAGATTTACAACTCAGAGTCTGTACACTTAGTGTGAAAGTTTCAAGTCTGAATTTCTACCTTAAGCCCATTTTCTGAAACAAACCACAGCTGTCATCCTGTACTTCAAGGCCCCATGGCAGCAACTTCAGCCAAAGCCCAAAAGGATGTGTTGTGGTGTTATTATGCCAGCTTCTAGACAGGGAAAACAGTAGAGCATATTAAGAGTAGTAAAGAATTTTCAATACACATATTTATCTCACTTCTGTGTCTTTGCTATCAGTTCTATATTCTTGAGGTGGGTCAGATAGAATAACCCGCTTCTGCCTTTCTCCTCTCCATGTGTGTGTATGGGGGGGGGGGCTTTGTTGCACTTTTGCAACTCGGGACAAAACCTGAAATGGAATCTTGTAGCTCTGTCAAGGCTCCATCACCCAGGTGTGCCAACAAAAGCTCCAGCAGATCCAACCAGTGACCCCTGGGAAAGGTCATGTAAGACTCCAATCTAAATTCCTGTCTGACAAAACCCTTAAAAAGCTGCATGAATAGGCTGCCCATCCACAATACAGCACCCTCAAAAGACTATTCACCGGGCTTCAGTTGAGACATTTGGAATGTCTCATTCTTTTGGAAAAGGTGGAGCTAAAGTGGGTTAAAGTTTCAAAATTAACTGCGGCCCCAAACTACCATAGGTAACTAACTGGCTTTGCTAACTGGCTTTGCATGGCACTACCGTCAAGGCCTCAGTGCAAGGGCTGCCAGAGAAGGCCCAGAGGAAGGGTATTATTCCAGGCTACACTCTGGCTCAGAGGTGCCCACAGCCTGTCCCTCACAATTATTCAAAGTGCGACAGCGTGGTAGGGTTTGGTATCAGTGAAATGCAGACTCCCTTCTCGTTGGCCTTGTCCCTCTCGCATCCTCCGAGCCTCTCTCTCCCACCCTCTCTGTTGCCTTTAGCAGTTTCACCACATGCAGAATGGAAGAGCTAGCCAGAAGGTGTTTCAAGGGCTTGAGCCCTTTCAGCCTTTGACAACCATGGCTGTGCAAATGCAGAGCTGTGACCTTGGCAACAGCTCTTATCCCGCTCCATTTCAAGTCACAGGAGGAGGGGATGCTGTTCCCGATCTGTGTTGGCGCTTCCACTCTGTGCGTCTCACTGGCACTTTTAATTCCTCAACTAAAAGCTTAAAATCATAAGAGATAAGAAGATAACAACATCCCTTAAGACATCATTATTGTTTGAGTGAAATGAGAGAAAAAGAGGGGTGAGAATGATTGGGGGCTAAGTGAGTTCTGACAGAATTCCTCTGTAGAATGCAGTGTGTCATACATTTCTGCAGGTCGGGACTCTCAGATCCTCTGAGATATCCTCTGTTATACTTAAAATGGACTTGTACCATTGATCAATAGAGTATGTGTTCATAGATCTTTGGAATGAATGGTGGTGTGCATGTTGAGTAACATGGAGCTGCTTTCTTAGCAGCTAGGTCTGAATAAAAGGGAGCAAAACAGAGCTGACAGTGTCTCTCTTTTACCCCAGCAGAATTGAGTTGCACTGGCATAAGCAGACAAGGCTCTCCCTCTCACCCTCCCTTACTCTATTGACTCTATGGATAATCTTGACTCCCCAGAAAAATCCTTAAGCAGCTGGCCACAAACCTTGTGCTTGAGTGCACATGCATACAATATCTCCCTCAAGCCCTGGGGCTGTTTTTCCCCCTCTCTCTTTTTGCCTTCCTCTTTTCCTTCTTCCCCAGTTTTCCATTGAGAGCTTGAGCCAACATGCCTGGAAAAAAAGGCAGGGTTTGTTGGTTGGTTCTGGGAGTGAGTGCCAAGATCAACATCACTCCTCTCCTCAGGGAAACCTGCAGCAAATTGGACTGGAGCTGGGTTTCACTTTCTCGGACCTGTATGAGGCTGCGGGCTTCCACTGCTGAGCCCAGCAGTGAAACCAGAGATGCTTGTGTCCATTTTTGTTTAAAAAAAAATACCAGCAAGCCACAAGTAGTGTAGCGGATTGTACATAGTTCAAAAAGATTGATTTCCTGTGTAAACAGGTAGGCCATCAGAGAGTTAGTTTTGATTTGTGACCATGCTTGGGCTCTATTAGTGGTTTCCTTCAATTTGGCCCACAGATATGGCAGCCAAATAACAACCATGTCTACATCCGTGAACACTAAAATTGCAGTCTTAAGTATGGACTCCTAACTATGGCACTGGCAAGCAGTGGATTCATCTGGATGAGAAAAACACAAAATTTATGAATCATGAATGAAAAGACAGAACAGGGTGGTGTACACTGTCACTTTCTATTTGATTTGCTACCAGATATTGTGAAAAATCAGAGGAGGTGGCGGGCAATCTTAGCTTCAGCACATCCTTTGTATTATTGCACCTCCTCACATCAAACCCAACTGGACAGCTGCAGGTGACACCTTATTTGAAGAGTTTGACGTTTGATCGAGGATGTGTTTGATGCAGGAGGAATAAAAAGTAACACCTTCGCTTTTCAAACTGGGGTGCTGCTGTTTGAAGTATGAGGGCAGCACAGGGAAGTCCAGGTATGTTCTGATCAATTGCTATTGACTTTTCAGGAGGGAAAATGTGTGATTCAAAAGCATGTTGATGCTAAAACGGAATGTAAAACTTTACCTGGAAACAGCCCAAACAACAATGGGACTAAAAAAGTATTTTCACCAATCAAAGCAAGGTATATTGGTATAAATTGATTCAATACACTTTTGGTAATATTTGCTTACTGTTTTGTGAAATTATAACATAAAGATATGCTCTAAAAGGAGGTTTTGAACATTTTAACATAAAAATCTAGCACTTCAAGAATTTTGTTTTGAGCGTCCACATTATCGTTTAGTGACGTGGACTTTTTTCAGCTACATTTCATTGTCTGTTAAATACGTCAAATAAAAGCGACCCTACTATTTTTGCTAACCTATATACATACCTTTTTTACCTCTTTTTCATAGAAAAATGGCTATGGTTCATTTCTCCAGACAGCGTAGACAAAAGCAGTCTTTTTTGCCACCAGCTCTTTTTCTTGTTAAATGCCACACTTATTGTTAGCTTAGTAAGCTAGCTGCTTTTTTTTTGCCAACTATCATCAGCTCATAAATAATTTAAAACTAAGTAATATTTATTTTAGAAATTTTAATGTATGGATACATTTTAAAACACTAAAAAATTAAGTTATCAATGTATCTTACTCTGCTTGTTGTAATGCTAGGTTTTTAACAAGTCACTGTGGCGGGGCGTGGTCTGCGATGCCGCTGCGGAGGAGATGGCTTCACCTGCGCGGCATCTACAATCACGCCTCGCCGGCATAAAAAAGGGTCCTAGTTGTCAGGTTGTGTTGTGTACGTGTGGCTGGCAGCTGGGACGCTGCAGCCAGGACATGGTGGAACAGCAACCGTGTTAATAAAAGTATGCTGACAAGCATGGAAATGTCGTCGGGTCTGCCATGGTTTTGTTACAGTCACTTATTGAGATTTTGCAGTCACATGACATGTCATGTCAGCTTCTCTGCCATTTGCTGGGAAAAATCGTCATTCTGTGACCAGCTGGCGAAAACCTCTTTGTGATTGCGTTGTTTGTAGCAGGTTGCCGTCGTCTCGCAACTGGTGGTTGTATCACGTCCAATAGGGTGGACAGTTACCCATCATGTGTGCATGATGTCACAATTGAAAACCTTTATAGCCTAGTTAATAGCAAAACAGATAAACTGTATACACTGTCTAATCCATTCCTTACAGCTGAGCTCATGAGAGCCAAAGTCATGAGAACATCTTCATAAATTCAGAGGTAAAGCTCCTTCAAGATTACCCTCAGGCTTTGCCTCACCCGTGGTCTGCTAAAGAGTCTGGCCACATGAAAGCTAAAAATTCATTTTAACACACTCAAGTATCATTTGGGATATACAGAAAAATAAAAAATAAATACATCTTTGGAATGGCTATCTGTTTTAGCACTGAAGGCATGATTGGAATTTTGTTTGACATAACCATTGCCAGCAACGCTGTGATCTTCTTTTTGTCATATTCAAAGACCATGAAAAATGCTAAATCTTAAAAAAAAAAAAAAAAAGCCCTTTTCCAATTAAAACCATCTTACTTTCAAGAACACGTGTTGGAAAAGAAGAGGGTCATCTTAAAATCCTCATCATCACAAATTAATTCCTGAAGATCTAGTGTCAGCAGTGCTTCCATTGTCTAGACTGATCACAGACTGTGTGTTTGCCCTCTGGTCGTTGTTTTCCTTTCAATAACAGTCTAAATCACCAAGACATCAAAGCAACTCGATTAACCTGCTGGCTACTGTATAAATTAGTAAGTAAATTATTTATTTGTATTTATTTATATATATTTATTTATTAAGTGCTTTTCACGGACAAACAGTCACAAAGTGCTGTACACAGAGAGAGGAAACAAAATAAGAACATTACGTGCCATAAAAGCCAATTTTAAAAAAAACTAAATAGATGCAATAAAATAAACAGATAGTTTTAGAATAAACAATTAAATAAAATTGAGCCTGTTTAAATAAAAACGCTTTACCCGCTAGTTGCGATGGTAAACTGTTCCACAGCCTCGGTGCCGCTCTTTCCCCTCTAGCCTTCAGCTGTTTAACAAGGAACACATTCTGAGCTTCTGAACGAAGGCACAGAGCAGGGTATTTTGTAACAAGCTTAGATAAATAATCTGAATCGTGGCCATTTAGTGTTCTGTATGTTAACACAAGAATTTCAGAACGAATCCTAAAATCTATTGAGAGCCAATGCAAAGGGTATAAAATAGGAGTCATGTGATGTAGTAATGTAGGAGTAGTACCTTCATGTTAGTCAGACTACTTATATGTAAGTTTTGCACCAGCTAGCAGGTGATTTGGTGGCAGAAAGTTGTAAAAATGAAACAAGTGTATTAAAAAAAGACTTTGTTTTAGTTTTTGTAGTTATCATTGAACACTTTGAGATTCCTTTACATTATCGCTATTATTATCAAGGGACTGCTAGTTTTCCGCTTGTGAAATGTGATGTGGATGAGGGAGGACTGTTGGTCCAGTCAGTCCACCTGAAGTAAGTGTTGGGATACCACCTCTGAGCACATTCCTCCTTTTATGTAAGACCAGCTTCCACTGGAGAAGTCTTAGAGTAGCTGAATCTAGAGATCCTTTCTACCTATAGATTTATTTCTACTTATATTGTTTTCAATCTTTCCCTACAGTGCCACAAGTAGGATATCAAGTTCTTTACGTACATCTAAATGTAACATACATACATGCTCTGCTTTTCTATGGAAGATGCAGTATTCACAAACACATTTATTTCCCACATCCTGAATCTGCTCTGGTCTCTCTCTTCTTCTCTCTCAGTGCTTCAAAGAGCAGGTATCCACAACCCCCTGGGGCCCAGTGATTGAGTGCTCTGAAGGAAGGACTGAGCGCCAAAGTCTTATAAAGAATGCAACAAAAGTATACATATATTATTAACATTACATTCTAATGCTACTGGTGTGTCGACACAAATATGATCCAAAAGTAAGTTCTTATTCAAGAATTTCACAGGTAATTACGAGCAAATTGGGGTGCGGGGTGGGCGGGTGGGCCTGTGCTCAAGTCATTAACTCAAGGGTAGATTAAAATCACAGAATTTGATTTGACAAAAGCCTGGATTTTTCTCTTTGACCAGAAGATGTCATGTCATGAGTGTTACAGCAGGAGAGAAAAATCAGCCCTCCTCCGTTTTAATGGTTTTCATCTCTATGGATTAGGTGTGACCACTTCAAAAATTCTAGAAATCTTAGCGTAGAAAACTTGTGCAATTTGCCCTCCACTGGGAGGCTTCCAGATGTCAGAGCACCAAGCGATTAGCATGGCCCCAACATTAAGAGGAGGGGAAAACTCGGATACAAACATATTCATAAACCTCTCTCCCTGCAGGCCTCGGGCCACCCTGCTGCTGCTGTGCAATCCACTCTTTGCATGGCTGTAAAAATCGGTTTCCTCTGCCTCTGTGCCATCTCAGCAACTGTCTCTCCACATAATCAACTCATATCAAAATGCCTCTCCAGCTAGACGGGCCCCCACAGCGCCACAGGCCAAACTCTCAACTGGAGGCTTGGTGTCATGCCACAAACAAAACAACCACCATTTCAGGCAAAGTAGAAGACTTTTTTTTTAAATACTTACCTTTTACCAAAAGGAAAAAGAGCATTCTTCTCCTTGAAATAATAATTTCAAAAAATTTGTCAGCTGAGGTATCATTAACCCCTTATTTTTGTAGTGGACTAGGGGTGCAGCTGCACAAAATGAATTTGTCATCAGCTTTAAAGCTTTTTTGGCAGGCTATCCCAGAGCCAGCCGAGGTCCTTGAAGTAGGAAAGGCTTTCCCGCTGCTTGGCTCCTCAGCATCCCAGCAGGTCTGAGGATTAAATTTACGCCTGCCGTCAAAGTCTCTCACAGGCCTTAAAGGGAGAGCAGTGCTTCTTCAGCTCCCCGAGATATTATTCCTATAGGACAGGGAGATGAGGCCTTTTTATTGGCAACGGTGGAGCAAGTGGTGTCCCAGGGAGCTGGCATAATGTGACTCCAGGCTTAGAAGAATGCACGCCACTCTTCACTGTGTCTCTTTCTGTCTGCCTTTTCTTTCTCCCCCGAGTCATATCACACATGCATCGCCACCCTCATGCTTCTTCACTTTGGTTTATGTATTTAAATCAGGCTGTATCTATCACCTGCATGTCAGTCTTCTTCTTCTTCTATACTCTTTTTTTCAGTGAAAGTCATTTAAAACAGTCCACAACGTCTCACACTTACACTCTGGTTTAAAGTCAAGCTTCACCTCAGCTGTTCAGTTTTAATCTCAGGTTTCTTATGCACAGCACAATGTTTTGACTCAGCACATTGTACAACTGCTTCATAAGGAGAAAATGTATGAGTCATGTGATTTACATCATCATCTTTAAGGAGATACAAGAAAATCAAAGTGACCTGCACTTCAAGTCTCTGACGTCAACAAGGAGAGTGTCTGAAGCTGACGTTAGAAACAGCAGTTGTGTGAGGAAGTGCAAACTATAAATCACAACACATCTGTTTTTTCTTTTCTTTTTTTTTCAGTCTTTCAAGAAAGGTAAAAAAAATCCATCATCAAAAATTGTGGAAGAGTTACAGTAAGCTCATTGTGGGGTGTAATTTACTACAATTTATTACATCATTTATAAAAATGTACCTTTTGTAATGTATTTGGAAGGCAGGAAAGCTTAGCTTGCCAACAGTGGTAGTGATACCCACACACGTGATATTTCATCAGCCAAGTCATGTCATGAAAATAGCCGGACAGAATAAGGTCTGGAGGAGAGGTTGAAATAATTGCAGTTTTAGATAAACAAGTTCAGTATAAGGTTGGCTCATGCTAGGTGTTAACCAAAGCTTTGTTAGCTTGCTTTGTTGTTGCTAGGAAGATTGCACCAGCAAATATACAAGCATGCAGATACAGGCGCCAGAATTCACTGTGAAGCGCTAAAGAAAAGCATACATGTGAACATGGTGTCTTTAATCCTTTTAGTATCCAAGACTTTGTACTATTTCAGTAACCAGTAGGCTGCTGATAGTGTACATCAGAACCAGTACATCCTAATTAAACACCACTGGAAACACAACGTGATAATTCACCTTTGGATTTCTTTGGGTCGTTTTATTTTTTTTATTTTTTTTTTCAGTAAATATGTGCTGTTTTTCCAGCAAAAGATTATTTTTCATTTTATTTAAATAACTAAACATCCAAATCCATTTTCTCCTTTCTTAGGTCAGTCTCTCACCTTAGAGTCCTTTGCAGTTTTTCTAAAATCTACTTTCTTAAGAGCAGCCTCCTGTTGCTTTGCAGAGCCACTCCAATTATGTATAAATTCAAGGATTATCATGAAGTGTTTTGAGATCACTGCCTACCGTTCCTTCGACTGGCCCTGCAAACAAATCTTGGGAGAGTGTTTGTGCGAGGGTTAATGAATTTAGATCAGTGTTTGCTGCAAACACAGCCTCACCATCCGTCGTAGTGGCCTTGAAGTCGTCAGACTCGAGGTCAGATCTGGGTCGTCTCCGAGACAATGCAGCTGATTAGGATGGCAAACACCAGAGACTGTGAAACTGAGTCTCAAAATCAGACGCTGGCTAAAAGCTAAACTACAATCCACAATATAAAAGCCGCGAGGCATGGGTGAAACCGAGAAACACACATGTAGACTCGAAGGTGTGTTGAAACTTTATTATAACTAAAGGGAGAATAGATTCCTACTAAAGTGTGAAAAGAGACAACATTGAACTTTTAAAATTCAAAATAGTCTCTTAGCAGAATTAGATGTAGTGATGCAAATTTTAACATCATCTCCACCCTGGGTAGCCATTTAATTTATTATTGTCAGCTTACAGGATACATCACTATATAAAATCAGTAACTGTACAAAAGTGAACAAATGAGCCTTCAGTGACCTGTGCTTACATAAAAGCTACATGATGATGGTTGTGACAAATTTAAATCCCATTGTTATTCCTAAAACAGGCGCCTCATATGACATTTCATGGCTCTATTTTAATCTATTCAGTCCCTGGAGGAAAAGTCCATCTGACTCTCAAAAATGTGGGTTTGTAATATTCACAGTATGCATTAATAAATCATACAAAGTTGAGCTTCTGTTAAAAAGCAAAGAGACTTTCTGGATATTTACACGGCGGACACCCAGGTGACTGAAAGACAAATCTAACGTAATGTACTAGTTGGGGGGGGGGGGTGTCTTTCTTTTCGCTTTTCTTTTCTGGAGTGACATAAAAATGAAAAACATCTACTCTATATGACCTATTCTGAAGGTTTGTGTTAATATGATAAACTTTTTATTCTGCAAAGTCAGTCTCATTGGATTTGAATGCTGCCTTTACTAATTACCAGTCAAAATTTCATATTGGTTAGTTATACCTGGCAGAACGAAGTCTCAGTCACACAGGCTCAGAGACCAGTCTGCTAGTGTGTGTTCCCAGTTGGCGGTTGCTGGCTTTTTCAGGGTAAAATTGGTTGGAAAGAGGGTGCTGTGTCAAAAGCCTTCTTGTGATTGCTTTGGTCACTAGTAAAAGCAATTTAAAAAAAAAAAACATCCCAAAAGTAACCATTATGATGCAGTCAGCCATAGCTTGCATGGAAGATGCCGACTTGCTTATTAACCACCAAACATTAGTAACGCAAACCGGAATGTAGACCAGTCACCTACAGAGTAAAAGTACTTCCTCACTGCAACCAACACTTTTCAAAAGCCACAATGTTTACTTTGAAGGTGAACGTTCTACTTTTTAGGTTTGCATCGCAATCTTTACAGATTCACAGCCACTTAATGAGGAGTTGGGTGTATTTGCATGGAAGAAGCTAACCTGTCTGCAAACACTTGCCAACTGCTGCAATCTGCTAGCAACCAAAGCAATCACAAGGATGTTTTTGGTGCAGCACTCTATACCTCTCAATGTTATCTAAGGACAGCAAGGAACCTCTCACAACCACTCACCAACTGGTCGAAGAACAAATATTTTTCCCCAGTGACTGATTGCCAAACAGTTGCCATCCAGTTTCTAGGGCTGTGAGTGGGGCCTTAAGCAACTAATGTAGGTATATTAGACCTTTATGTAGTGCATATTGTAACATTGGAATAAAAGTTGTTTTTATGGCTGTAGCACTGACTGGGACTAAACTGAGAATGCATTTTTACACATGCACATCCATTTTAGGGTGTTGATACAGGATGCGACGATGACAGTGACTAACTTCCTTATACAGTGAACAGGGCCAGTTATTCGAAACAGTGCAGCACATAAGTCATCTGAAGGGTTACACCAGGGTCGTCAGCCTCTAAACTATTTTTGACCCCCAAATAAATCTGTAAAGAGACGCAAAACTTAATTTATCCAGTCTTCATTTTCAATTAACATTAACATTAGGCCTAAATAATTAAAATCTTTTGAACACATGACTACTTGGTAGGGGCATTGGGTGATAGACCTATTAATACTTCTTTTTTGCATTTAATGCATAGGCTATAAATTTTTACAGCTGGTGAATGTAAAGGGTAGCTGGTAACGATGATAAAAATAACTACTGTGCATTTCTAGTTATTTATCTTTGTTCATATCCATCTAGATGTTTTTGTCATTGCCAAAGGGAGCCACTGGAGACTGGCAAAAGAGCAGCATGCAGCTCCAGAGCTGCCGGTTCATGACCCCTGGGTTAAACCTCTCCCTGTCAGCTTGTATTTCACAGCTGAGAATCCGGACAGTGGTGTTAGACACTGTCCTGGCAGAAGGACTTTAAAACATGCTGGCCCATAAAGACAACCAAATGTGATAAATCAGAACTACATGCAAGTCTGTTTTGGGACCAAAACTTCATTATTTCCTTCCGCTCTTGGATACCTCTGTGTGGCTGTTAGAGACTTACTTGTCATGCACAGGGCTGTCCATGTTCAGAGCAGATTCACTTCACATTTACACAGGGATAAATAGCATTTTCTGAGGAAGAAGCCAGCTCTTATTGGAGAAGCAGGGATGGCAATTTGTGCCCATCATGCAACACTAATTTATAATGACACCCCTGGAAATGCTGCTTCGCGTTTCATTTGCAATGCTAACTTGCCTCCAGACCATGCTAACATGGCTCAACAGTCCGATTCGGAGGGGGCTAATTGCACTGAGGTGGCCGGTAGCAAGATGAGAGCCTATAATTGGAGGACACGCTCAGTGTGTGTGAAGAACCATTTGCATATCACTTCCACTGTCTCTGTGAGGTGATGGAACATTATTAGCTGGAACACTTGCAGTGTCCACAGTCAACACTTTGTGCATGTATTTATCTCTGTCTGACATTTCCTGTGTCTGTTTGCTTGGCTAGACCACACTGTTAACTTTATGGTTCTGCCTCTAAACCCAACATCGGATTCATTCTTTTTTTATTCATTTATACTTTTCTTATTAATTCTTATTTATTCATCAACTTTAGATTAACAACAGAAAAACAAACAAACAGAGAAGATGGGGGAAAACGCTAAAATTTAATAAAATAAAAGGCATGACAGAAAAAGGTGTAAAAAAGAAAACCTTCAAGACTAAGAAATATGGAATATGCAAAATAAAGTATATTTTATTGTTAAAATAATCACGCCAGAAGAGACAGGTTCTTGTGCTTCAGCCTTGTAGCACTGTAATAACGTAATATCAGAAACTGCATTACTATTGGGTGCTGTGTGTAAAGTGCAGGGGTGCACGGGGTGCACTGTCTATGTGTACGCGCAGCTAAGTGTGAGTATGTGTGTCAGAGGCAGGCAACACACCATTTGGGTTCACTGTTTGTAAGCCTGATTGCCTGGTGCAAAAAAGCTGTTCCAGAGCCTCCGGGTCCCAGCTTTGAGGCTGCGATGCCAATTGCCAGACAGCAGCATCTCACACATTCCACAGTTGTGGTGTCTAGGGTGTCCTTGGTAATCTTACTGACACACCGTCCAGTGTGTTGTGCTCATACGGTAGTGTTGATCTGTGGTTTCTGGGTTTTGTGGGCACAATGTCCTCTTCACAGTGTCCACATGAATCCTGTCACTGCTTCCGTGCATTCATCAATGTCACGATTTCACGGATACTGGAACATGTCCCAGGCTGGGACAGCCCTGTAACACAACCTCAAATTGGTCCTTCCAGCAGTGGAAGAAGAAAGTGAAGAAACAGCCTACTTTAGAGTTGAGAAACTCTAAATTTTCAGGGAAAATTACACTCTTGGCACTAAGTTGTGTCCTTCCAGAGAGCAGATGAGGAAGAGAAACAGATTTAGAGTATTATTAGAATAAAGATGCAGGGGAGTTTTGCATGAAATTTTGCACCATGACCCATAATGAAGGAATTCTTCCTAATAGTCGTCAGAAAAACACCTCTTAAGTTGAGTAACTACTCCATAAAATTTTCCCAGAACCATCCAGTCTGCCAGCATGTTTTAAAGAATTCGTCAGGACTTCTCTGCCACTGCAGAGAAATAAATAATAAATCTTCTTCATCAAAGCTATTTATCCAGCTTAGGTGGTGATATTTATGAAAGCCACTTGCATGTATATCAGCTACAGACTACGGTTAATAATCTCTTCCACTATTTATTCTTGCTGTATCAAATGGTATCATAATGCCTGTTGTGTCACATATACAGAGGGGGCAGAATTTTCTTTTCTGAAAAACAGCCAAATTCATGCAAATATTAATAGTGGAAAGTAATTTTGCGGATAAAAAAAAATTTAGCAGTTGGAAAAGCACACGTCTATGTCTGAGTGCATGCATCTTGCACTTAAGGGAGCAAAAGGAGCAGCCTCATTACTTGGCTTTTAAAAAGTAGGAGACTAACTTTCCCCACTCCGTTTGAGCAGTCGCCTTTTTAGACCTTATGAGGCTTGTTAGTGGAGACAATACACCTAGGAGCAGCAGAGTTGTCCAAGCCTCCTCCCCACAGAACAATGAGCCTGTTGTGCTTTCCTCAGGAGTGAGGAGAAGTCCTGGGAGACTGCAGAGGCAGCTGTGGTGGGATCCTGGGACAAGGGCGAGGACTCGGGGAGGAGGAGCGCAGCACAGGGTTTGTTTTTTTTGTTTTTCTGGGGAGGGTTGGGAGGTTATGGAGTGTAGAGGGCCTGTGTGTTGTGGGAACCCCAGATCTCCCTCACTCAACCCCACCTCCCCCCTCCAATCTTTTCTGACTCCAGAAAAGGCCAAAGCAACAGAACTGCCATTTGCAATGCAGATCATGTCCATGAGGAAGGAAAAAAGAAGTCGGGAATCAATGGTCCTGTATCAATCTGCTGACTGCTAATGTCCTCCACATTCTGATTCTTGACCCCTTCCCTGCCGTTCCCCAGGCAAACCGCCATTGTCCCTCTCGGGCCCCACCTTTCTCACTCTTCTCCACACTGTTGCTCAGGCAAAGATGCCACATTAGGCGAGGAAAATCCACAACTCAAGGTTTCTTTGATGCGATACGCCGTTAAGTGTCATTTAGAAATGTATTTAGCAGGTTCGGGGCCCCGACATAATGGGGCAAAAGAAGAAAAGAGTGGAGGAGGGGGTCGGGGAGAGGGTGAAAAAGTGGGTGAACCAGTCAGTGTTTGCTAAACACAACATTTAACCCTTGTGGTCATTGTGACAATATCCCAATTTGTGTCACAAATCTGGTTGGAGTGATATGGTAAATCAGCAAAAGAAAAGGAGAGTGTCAGGTGACAGCGCTCAGCGACAAAGAGGAGGATGTCTGATCCACGCCCGTGCACTCATCACACCTGAGCGGTGTTTGATGGGAAAACATCAAACCTCATTATTTTTACATGAAGCTGAACCAACAGTTTCATCAGTGGTGTAAATAAAAAACCCCAATTAACAAATCTCAACAACCCATGCCTCTTTCACCTCCAACAAACGATAACATCAAGATGTTGTACTTTTAATGGAATACCTCAGAAATACTCATTAAAGCACTGCAGTCCTCTAATGCTTAGTACTGAATTTCACTTGATTTCAGGAGAGTTAGACTTTAAATTAACAATTTCTTTTTCGATTGCTTCATATCATGATAAATTACATTGAATTAAATTTTATTTTATATAGCACCAAGGTGCTGATATGGTAAAGGTTAACCCCCTGCAATGATAAGGAGAAAACCCCAACAATCAGACGACCTCCCTATGAGCAAGCACTTGGTGACAGTGGGAAGAAAAAACTCCCTTTTAAAAGGAAGAAACCTCCAGCAGAACCAGGGTCAGGGAGGAATAGCCATCTTTCGCCTCTGACTGGGGGTGACGGGAGGGAGACAGGACAAAAGACACGCTGTGGAAGAGAGGCAGAGATTATTAATAACTAATGATTAAATGTGATGATTAAATGCAACTCCATCTTGGTAGATGTGATAAAATGAAGCTTTGCCTCACCCAGAAAAAATCTTAACTTACTATTTAATAAGCCCTGCTTATTCCCTAATGCAACCAGATGCTAGCAAGCAAACTCAACATACAGCAGAGCATCACACTCAGCTGTTCCAGAGAAATGCATAAAATTAGCCAATGTGCAATCTTTATGGTAAACTTCCC
The DNA here is from genome assembly GCA_015107715.1 of Tylochromis polylepis. NCBI lineage: Eukaryota > Metazoa > Chordata > Actinopteri > Cichliformes > Cichlidae > Tylochromis > Tylochromis polylepis. Next base: position 463 of record VVHJ01032741.1, on the reverse strand, counting down.
AGCTGTTTCTAGCCATTAGTGATTTGGTTTGAAGCAGAAAACAGCTTCCAAGCCCTTGACCTTAAAGTAGGGGGGGAAGGGGGGTGTGACTAGTGAGGGAGTAAATTGGCTGAGATGCGATTCAGGAGCCAAGAGTTCAGCATGTACAGGGCAGTTGGCCTCAGACTATTCATTATGCCGCGAGATTGAGATGGAGGGTCGTCCTATGGCACCTTGGCTCTCATTTGGAGGAGCACAGCTGAGGAAAAAAAGAGAAAAGGAACACATGTGGATGTTCTGACCCTTCAACCCGCTCATGGACTTAAAATCATAATATCGCCTCAAGGTAATGAAAGAACCTGGACCATTTTGTTGTTGTGCTGTGCTTTTGTGTCAACTGCACATGTGGATGACATTTTATTTACTGGGAAAGGTTGCATGGCACAGTTTGAAGTGCACACGCTCATTTGTATTCCCACTCTGT
>VVHJ01032740.1:0-15320 GCA_015107715.1 Tylochromis polylepis | reverse complement strand
CGGGGCCTAACCCCCCCCCCCCCCCCCCCCCAAAGGCCCCCCCCCCCCCCCCCCCCTTTCCCCCTCAAAAAAGGAGTGTTTTACATTCTCAATACCGCAGGTCGGATAACTCACATGTTTCAAGTGACTTTGCAGAGCCCTGTATGGATACTGAACTGCACATGTAAACAGACATCTTGCTTTTATGACCGAGAAAAGAGGAGAGCTCCTCTGTGGACCCTGTTCCCCCTTAACTATGCGTTTCCTTTTTCTTTTGTTTTAGGTCGTCTGTATGCCTTAAATCAGTGTGTGTCTACTTTACCTCGGACAGCTTCTGAGGCCACTAACCTGCCTGTATGTGTGCAACACTGATATATACACACTCTTTCCTACTCATTTAACAATATATGTATATTATTAAATGAATAGGAAAGAGGCTCCGGAGATGCTTTTGGTTTTGCAGGATCTAAATGTCATGCAGTACAGCTCCTCACATCACTGCCATTCTTCAGCCAGTTTAAATCAATACTGCATTATTGCATTTTTAACACATAGGCCGTGTCTCCTTTCATGGATTAAACCCAGGACACCAAGTAGAGGGACCTACATTAATGAGTTATGCTCAGGTATGTGCATATAACCATGTAAATGTATTGTGTATTTGGTTGTGTACATATAAGGCAGGTGTACATCTTTGGGCCTTGACTTAACTTTTAGCATAATTAGATGATTTTTATTAACATTGTAGTATGTATGATAGGAGGAACTATATCACAAGGTTACAAATAAACATCCTAAAATGATTCATTTCTATGGTTTTATAACAGATGTATGTAACTCAAGAATTAATCACTGACATTATCCTGTATGTTACCAATATTTTATTTATTTAGAGCCATAATGGATACTATAGATTCAAATAAATGATAGTTTTTTTCCTAACATCTTACATTGGGTTTTATATAGAGAGTAATTTAAATGAACTCTTTGGAGTGCAAGTATAATTATTGATTTATAGGAAGGCGTAGGTTCGACAGAAGTAACAGCAGCGCCGGCGCAAAGAGGACTCAGTTTAGAGTCAGTCTTTGTTCTTGGGGTTTAATCAGATTTTGGCCCTTTGAATCACCTGAGTGAACTGTCCAGCCTGTGATCAGAAGGACTCGGAGAAAGAGAAGCATTCACCTCGCAGTCTACCACAGTTTTAGTGTGCTGCAGCTCTCACTGAAACCACTTCACACAGTCACATGTGGTGAACTATGAAGTGGAAATAAGACCAACCACCCCGTGTGCTCTCTCAGCAGCATGTGAGGGAGGTGTATTGATTTGCGAGCTCTGTTGTTACACTGTACAAAAGAGAGAAGAACACATTACACAATGCCGCTCGGTGCTATTTTGATCCAGCTCCATCTGAAAAGGCCTGTTTGGCTGAAAGGTTTCCGTGCTGGCTGTGACAAGCGTCACTCACTATCGCACCGAAAATAAAACCACTTGATTTCCTCCATGCAGCCAGTACCTCTGTAATGATGTAAACGGTGATGACATGCACTGTTTTATTAATGTGACAGATTTGCAGAACCAGAAGCTGAGGTATGTGTGCCGCTGTGCTAAATGGGAAGCCCATTCATCAGGGGAGACGGAAGACACACACACACACACTCTCACAGCAAGCCTTGTGTACAGGAAGACAACAGAGAGTGTATAACTCAGTGACACTGGCCTCAGTTTATAGGATGACTTTGGCAAATGTGTTTCCAGTGCCTCTTATGGCTGTGTGATATATGAAAGGAGCAGCGGGTGGCCTATTGATGAAGGAGTTTATCTGTGGTGACAGTTATTGCTGAAAGCTACATCTGAGTAGCTCTGAGTAGGACACAGCATCTGACCTCATGACTCTTGAACGCCCTCACCCAGGTAGATGATCACATTATCTAAAGTGAAATCAGTCACATGTTACATAACAGTCTGGTATGAGAATAATTTGTCTTGTGACTGAAATCAAATAATGGTTTGCATGACCACAGGAAAGTGAAACTGCAGCTGTTAAATTATATATATATATATATATATATATATATATATATGACATTCGTTATAGCTGTTTGCTGCCTTTTTTGTAATTGCATTGTAGCAGTTGCCGGTGCACTGGTCACTTTATTGCCAGATTGCGTTATCCAGAAAACAAATCCACACTGAATGAATGCAAGACAAGCTAAAGACTACATGAAGATATATCTTGATGTTACTGCTAAAAGCCTGAGGAGTATATGCACAAAAAGTTGGTAAGAAGAAAAGGAAATGGGTTTGACAGTGTCCCCCTTCCTCTAGAAAATTCACTAAAAATATATAAAAACAAAAAAACAAAAAAACTTTGGGTTTACTTTCTCTCCATTACTGAACCCAAAATAGCTTTCACATAAACAGTTTAACTACTGTTTAACTACTGAACCCAATGCACAAATCCTTTGTACGTCAGGCATTGTCATTCTCCTTCTAGTCTGTGGAGTTAGTCTGTCAGCGCAACAAGCATGTTTTGGGGGGGGCCTCTCTGTGCAATATGCACAAACATTTTTGGAGGTTTTTTTTGGTTTAACAAAAAGCTAATGAGTGCTTAACTCACTCCAGATGATAGGCAGTTGTTTCGAGATAGTATTTCTTCAACACATTCCCTCCTTTCTTCTCCTTAAGGAAGCTGTTATCTGCATGCACTGCTTTAAATGCTCTGTTTCTTTGTTGTTGTTGTTTTTTCCAAAAATAACCTTAGGGAATGAAAGCTCCATCAACACAGCATTTAAGCAAGACAGCATCACAAAAGATAGGAGATGCTGTCTCGCAGTAGTGACAATCAGAAGGAAGAAAACAAGCGCTTTCTTCACTTAACAAAAGGGCAAACGTGTGGCTCTATTAGGAGGTGATGCAAAAGGAAAATGAAGCTGTGTAGGTAAAAGGGGACCAGCTGAATCAAGAAATGTCACAAGACTAAAAAAAAAAAAAGAATACACCAAAGGGTTTTAACTAGATTTATTGCATGATGCTAAACTGACCTCAGATCAGTATGACAAACAGCACATGTGCACCTTGTCGACCCAGGCCTCTTGTTTCCAGGCCAGGAGAAAGAGGAGGGGTGAGGGCGCTCTCCTTGATCCTTGATCATGGCAGCTGCTGAGGCGTGGTTGTTACATACTTAACTATGGCCGGGCTGGAGGGAGATGACGAACAAACTCAGCAGAAACGGACATCATGTAAGGTTGTGTCAGGGTCGCAGATCCGGGCCAGACATCACTTCCGCTTGACCTACATCCATCAGCTGTAATGAAACACCTCAAGAGCCTCCGACTGTTAAATCACTGTACTAAAACCTTGGCTAATAGGAGGTGTTACTGACACAAGCAGGAAACCCAAGAAGCACTTTATAGATTACTTTCAAACAACAGTTTCACACACAGTTTTATATTTTGAGCAATGTGCTTGTTAAAGTTTATTCTTAAATGATGCACTTCTTTGTCTGTAAAGCAGCAGCCACACTGTAACGACAGACAAAGCTCAGTAAGTAACAGATTACATCTTGTTTGCTTCATTTGCGCAAAAGGTTGTGTTTTTTTAATGGAGCGTTTATGTTTTATTACCTGGTACTTATTGAGACTTCAGGAAGTTACTGATCCCGTTCAGGAAACTGTCCCATAAAAACCACAATCTTGTTTCCACATTTCAGCTTTCACATAAACTAAAGTTGGCAAACTGAATTGAGTGAATCAGCAGCAGGTATACCAGCATGTTGCTGACTGATAGATAAGTGGTACTGATGTTTAGGTGTAATTGTATTTGCCTGAAAGAACTAGTAGAAGTACTGCTTTAACCCCTGTGCAACAGCCAGGAGTAGCGACTCTTACAATAGGGAACTTTTCTCATAGGCACAAACGTCAAACCAAAGCACCAAAACAAAAGGGTGTTGTTGCGAACCGAAAAGGATGACAGGCCTCGACGTCACCTTGCTTTAATGCTGCTTTGACCAAATGTTGATCTATTTTTTTTTTAATTTTCCTCAGGATAGCAAGCTTCTGAAGCTTCTCTCCACTGCAGAGCACAGCTGACATAATCCCACACTGCACTTCAATCCTCTAACACAGCCTACAGGACTTATTTCCATAATATCAACACCCCCACTTTGGTGTGCTATTGTGTCAAACCCTTCAAACCATTAGTTAGCTTATAGCAGTAAAGTGATCCAGAAGTGTTACTGCTATTTTTTTTGTGCTCTTGTGTTAAAAAGTAAAAACAGTGTACAGCAGGTCACAAGCTCAAAGGTCTCAAAGGTAGAGCGCTGCCATGGAGATAGACTTGTGAGGAGATAATTAAAACAGTAGCACCTATGGGATCCCACCTGCAAGGCTGAGAAGAAGCTGTTTCTAATGCAACAACTCTTCTGAGAACTCATCTGAAGTTAATCAAATTAAACATGAAAGCAGAGTCTGTGGGCAAGAAGTCAAACTGTATGGACTGTTGGTGCTGCAGCGTGCTCTCTCTTTATCGCACTGGTCCTCTGATAACGTATTAAGAGTGATGAGACAAAAAAAAAACCTCCACGTAACAAATTCATCGACTACTGCATGTTCGCTCAGGTGCACGAGTAAAGTGAGGTGAACAGCGCGACAAAACGATGCCAGTCGGAGCCTTTGAAACACAGAAAATCTTTATTCATGTCGCGAATGCTTCGTTCTGAGTGGTTAAGCAAATGAAGTCATGGTGCACACAGACTCAATTTAGAGTGAGCACTCTGAGCGGCAAAAAGGCTGGGATCACACCTCAAACTGCAGCACACACGCATACACAGGCACATCTAATTACAACAGTGCATGAAAACATGTGGGGGGTACTTGCACACGCTTGTGCGAACCAACTCATCTCACCTCTGAAACTTGACATTTAAGGAAGGTGACAGTGCAGATGTTAAACAAACTGTATGAACAAGGACTAAACACTTACATATAAAATGCTCTATGATTAATTTTCTTCCACTAAATGAAATCCCACAGGGAGATTTAAAATACTTCAGAGGGAATCAGTGACCTGTTTTTCACACAGATGTTTCCTTCTACTGATAGATTGCTATTCACATATAATACAGAATAAGGCCCCTTCCTTCTTAACGGATGGACTGGCTTCAAACATTGTGGCTTGCTTCTTGCTTTTATTTTTTTGATTTTATGTAACCTCCATAGACACAGACAAGGCCACGCAGCTCAGAGCATGTCCGCTGTGTTTTCCACTTACAGTTACATAACTGTTTACTACACTGTGGCATTGACGAAAGCCAAAAACTTCTTTGAAGACAGAGCTCCTTTAAGGCGTCTTAATATAGTTGTCGCTTCCTACCCAAAATAGCATCAAAGGCTGGCAATAAATTAAAAAAAATGAGAAAAAAAAATGCAATTCACAGAGAAACACAGCTTGATATTTACTTGGTAACATTCTGCTGTCCGAAATGGAGAGGCAAATAAATAAAATAAATGAGGCAGTTAAGATACAAACCATAAATTAAGGTACACCTTCAATAGCTGAAGAAGCCAATATGCAAGGCACAAAAACTGGCTAAGATATTAATCAAGGGAAGCATTTAAAAAGATATTAGGCTGTTTTTCACGAACATAATACAGAACAAATAATACAAAAGGGAATTACAGCTGAATCCCGGCATTCTCAACTCACCCTAATTCAAAATGGTTGAATGATATTTTTTCCCCCACAGGGGCCCAAAGACCAGGATTTGTACACTTTGTTTAGAATTAGCTAACATAGTACATTACAATGCCAAATTCAGTGCCTGGAAACCATAAAATAACATAAGAAGAGTCTGAGGAAGACTGGCTCATCGGGATTCAGCTGTAAAACTGTGCTTTAGGGAACACAACAATAGTGTGCAAGGTTTCAGCTCTCCAGTGTTATAAATCAATATTTAAACATCCAAATGTTTTCAAATGTGTTATGCTTTGCCATCAGCTCGCTGTTTATTTTAACAGTAAAGGAGTACACTAGTGAGTTATGTCATCTTACAACTTGATCGCATTTCTTTCTTTCTAAACCTAGCCCCGTTCTGCATTAAACACTACAAGCTGCACGAGTCTGCCCGAATACAAGTCGAACGGGCAAATTTGCTCTTCTAGGTAGCCTCCTTGGGCAACGCTGCAAGCCATTCCAGCGTGGCTGCTTTTTTAAACATTTTTTTTAAGATTGCTCCCCTTTTTGATCCAAGCATTTATATGTCTGCAATGCACACTGGATCTCTTCTTTGTACCAAAAATGTAGTCCCTTCAACTGAGTCAAAGGCTTTTACAAAAAAAAGGCATTTTCAGGGCGCCATCTGATCTAAGTTCCAGTGGTTTGCACTGAATGTTCTACCTCTGACGCCTCGGGATGTTACAGTAGAACTTTGTGCTGATAGTCTGAGTGTAGGGAACACAGTCATGGTGCACAACCCTCGTGACTGTCAAAAAAAGAAGAATCGAGCATGCTCCTGATGTGCTGCCTTAAGGCTTTGACAGTGTAGATTCTTCCTTTTCAGGCTGCTCTTTGCTCTCTGGGCCATAGATCCAGTTCCCCAGTGTTGATCCTCCACATAAAGCTGCGTCAATGTGACACAGAAATGTATGCTTCCTCTCTTTTCCCTGGTGAAAAGTAGTCGGACCACAAAGCAATGTAAAACCAGCAGGCACGCTGCATGTGGCTCAGAGGTGCACAAGGAGACGACCTTGATGTGTAAAGAGGCCAAATTTAAATCAAGTAGGTTTCTTTCACTTACTTATGGGCAGAGTTATGAGGTTTCATGACTGCAAACCTGTCATCCCCAAATTCAGATAATCTTAACCAGAGTATGACATCATCAGGCTCCTGTCTTGATATCGAAAATCAGTGGCGTGCTCCTTTCAATGTTCTTAACAGCAGAAACATTTACAGCATGTCAGTAGTAACATTTTGTAAACTTTGGACTGTCTTGGTCGCTGGCCAAAGACATTAGGGTTCAAATGTGCATTTTAACAATATACTGATTTCATACTTGTCAAAGGCTATTTATGGATGCTGGAAGCAGTTAATAAATAATATCTATTTATCTACTACTTTTAAGTGTAGAAATAAAAACTCTACTGGAGGTCTGCAACTATGCATCGTCATATAATACAGTCTTTATTCAGTTACTGAAAAGTTACTCAGGGACTACAGTTGAAAATTAGCTTTTAGCTATATCCGGTACAATATATTTATTGTGCATCGTCCCTGCTAAATAACCTAATAAATTAAAAAATATACCTCTAAGGCAGAATCAGGCACTACGTAATTAGACTGTGGCTTGGTTTAATGTCAAGGGCTATCTAAGTTAAACCGATTAGCTAGCCTCCTGATATGTACCTCAACATTTTCATACAAATGTGTAAACATTCAGTGGTATTGCACTCAAGCAGCGTACTTCCATACAGAAGAAGATGTCAGTACACATGTTTTTGTACACATAAAGTGCTCGGATGTAAAAAAAAGAAAGAAAAAATAATAATAATAATAATCGAGCGGGAAAAAGGCATCTCACCATTCATGTGTCAAATTTGAGACAAAAATTCTGCTCCCACAGCAAAATTAAACCACGGTTTTGCCTGTAAGCTATAAACAGAGTATTACAAACGAGCTACGTTGAAGCAAAAATAATGCATCCAAATGCTGTGTTTTGGTTTCAGTGTTTATATCCCGAAAACGTCAGTTAAACAATTTTCCCATGCTCTCGTGCCTGCAAAAAAAGAGAGAGAGAGAGAGAGAAAGGGAGAGAAAAGGATACAAAAATTACCAACTGCAGCTTTCTGTATTTTACATTTACTGTATTTTTCTCATTCCCTCCTCAGTATGAACGAATCCACTAGGCGGTCATACATTATCTGTTCCGGTGGAAGATGAAATGAAAAAACATTCTCTCATGAGACTATTTCTCCTGCACTCCATCAAGACTCAGAGGGGCTGAATTAAAATTGGATAATACGCAGCTGCAGTGCAGATATATTGCATAGCTCTCCTCGTCCATTTAAATCCCCATCCATTTGCACTTCCCTCCATCAGTCCATTTGCACATCTATTGATTCTCCCTCACACTGACCTTGTCACTGCTGGTGGAGTGTGTTGGGTGTGTTTCTCCAGACTCCAGGCTCAGAACAGACAGACCAGAGTCTATCAGCTCTTCTGTGAAAACAAAAGCACGGTTAGTTTACTTGGAACATCCACACACGCTGTCAGAAAAAAAATCAGGCTCGCTGAAGTTCACGCGTACCCGTGTTTGTGTTGCTGATGTTGCACTTGGGAAGCTCCATGGGCTGGATCTCAAGTAGAGGGGTGCAGGCTTTTTCAGCAGGAGGGGAGCTGGGAGCTGTGGGTGGGCTGCTGTCCTTTTTAGTGCATTCAGTTTCAGATCCCTGCTGCTGTGCAAGAGAAGGTGCAACTGGACCACCTCCTTTATCCTGAAGACTCCCATCATCCCGCTTGGCACTTTCAAGAGGCTGATGTGGCCTCTGCATTTCATGCTTGTTCTTTTTGGGTGAGGAAGCTTTCAAAGAGCTGGGACCTCTGGATTCTGACTCTTGAGAGCCCATGGTTTGCTTTGCATGAGCCCCTTGGATGAGTTCCTCAGAGAAGCGCACTTTCTTCTCCAAACCCCGAGAGGACGAAGCCTCTGCCTTCCCCTCAGTCAGGGTGTCCTCTCTAAGGACAGCAGCTGACACCGAGGCTGCTGATTCACTCGCTTCCTCGGGCGTGCTCAGTGAATCCGGGCTCGGTGACAGCTTTGTTTTTGCATCCTGATCTTTCAGCTCGTCTGCATTAGCGTCTGTGAGGGCATCAAGTTCCTCAAGGAATTCCTCCAGCGTTGTCTCAGGCATCTAAAAGATGAGATCAAAGCAACAAACAGGAGAGTTTTTTGCTAAATGGATGTCTTTTATTATTCACGTTATAGTAATCCCAAAAGAGGTTTCACCTCTCACCTGTAGGTTATCTCCATCATCATTTGCCTGCCATCTGAAAAAAAGAGTATTCAGAAACAAAAAAGCAGTGGGTTGTGAATCTCTTTTCTTTTGCTAGTTATAGCATGGTGTAATATTGTATATAACAATCAGCCACAACAGTAAAATCACTGGTGGGTGAAGTAAATAACATGGATCATTTTGTCACAATGCAACGTTCAACTGGCAAAGTTTGGGTCCTGGCATTCGTGTGGTACTTTGACACATACCGCCCACTTAAACATTACCGCAGAAGAAGCACACCCCCACAGGCTTTCTACAGTGGTAGCACAGCATCTCACCCTTAGCAGGACAACATGTCACACCACAAAGCAAAAACAGTTCAGGAATAGTTTTTTTCTTTGACATTAAAAGAGCCCAAAGCTCTCAGTTGACCTTCAAACTATCTGAGCATCTGTGGGATGTGCAGCAATAAGCCCTATTCACAGAAGCCCCACCCAGCAGATCACAGGTCGCCCTCAGAGGTCCCACGTGTATGACCTGATGGGTCAGAGACATTATGGTGGTAAGAGAGAGCCTTCACTATAACTGGCAGGTAGTTTTAATGTTGTGTAGTTAAGCACTTTAAGGAAAAAGAACATAGAAGAAGAGGAGAGGTGGGGAGAGACTGCTGCAGGCCATTTCTGGTTTTGTAATGTGAGTCTTATAACAGCATTTGCTTCTCAGTCACATACATGCTCACAAACCAATGACTACAATGAAAGGTGATGACCACTGGGAGTCATATGGGGTGATTGTCCAAGGACGTGTGGAAAGCAAGAGCTGTGAGGGGCTCAGCCTTCTGAGGCACAAACACACCAGTCTCAGTTGTTGTGATCGTAATGGCTTTTCATGCATGAACTCCAGACAGTGTCAGGAGAATCAGGCTGGGACATTGTCCTCAGTTGTCCTTTGTCACGTGTAGACTCAGTACTGGATATTGTGTGTTTTAGGTAAGGATGCTGTCTGAGTAGAGCACGCAGCAGGCAGAGCACGAGATGACTGCTTGCTAGCTGTGAATTCAGCAGATTATTAAATGCCCTTTTTTCTCACATCAGCGACAGGAAATCGCACCGACTTTGTACTAAGGGACTGGCGAGCTAAAGACTGTTTAATACTGTTTAATGTTTAATTCAGCTACATCAGACATTTAAGTTCTCACATGCACCTCCATTTGGATAATATCCAGAAACTTTGAGAGCTGCAGCACATGTGTAAAAATGGCTTTGGTGGCCTGTGGGCTGCCTTTGCCCACACTCGAATCTGTTGCCAACTGCGACAGCAGCACAGCCTGATAACAGGAATCTCACACCTGAGTGCTGCTTTACAGAGCCACCCCCACCCAATCCTTACCCTTACCTACTTTTACAGAGACACACATAGGCATAAAATCATCTTTCTCACTCAAAGTCCAGATAGTGCCTCACTTTCAGCTCTGTGGTTGTGGAATTTTGGAGATTATGATTGCATTACAGCGCACCTATGGCCTTTTACACCAGTACCTACTCAGGTCCGCTCAGCTCGGCTCGGCACAACTCAACTTGGTTTTTAGGGTTTTCCATTAGGTGGTAGTACCTGGTACCAGGTACTTGTTTAGTACTTGCTGGGGTTCCAAGCAATCTGAGGCGATCCAAAAATGTGATGTCAACAGCCTGCATGCCACGGATTGGCCAGAGGGCCTCCTCACCAACAAGCACTGTGGTTCATAGCAGAGGAGAAACTTGGGGGTTGGGACAGAATGTGGCCTTCTGGGTCATTTAGACAGCTGCCACCACTTCTCATGACATCCAGGGGAATTTGTACATTAGGGCACAGTGCAGAAAAACAACATCTTTCCACATCCGTTTTATGTACTGCATTGGTCATGCTTATGTTTCTCGTAACCGCTAATTGAAGCTATGTTGAAAAACGCTCTGGTGATTGAATCACTTTTGCCAGCAGCCCGTTGTGTTAGCTGTTACTGACCTTCTAGCCCGCCCAGTCAGGCGATCTTTGCCTTTTGCTTTACTGCTCATCACTTGCACGTTTTTGGCTCCCTTGTCTTTGCCTCGCTTGTCATGAGCTAGGTCAGAAAAATACCGAAAGTTTAAAGTCTAAACACTATAGGAGTATTTTACGGGATATAACTGTTCACTAAATTATGTGAGGAATACCTTTTGAATCGCTGCCTGTCCTGGGTCCTCTTCTAGCATTTCTTCCCCCTGCAGCAATGTGATATGTCTTTTTTATGATCATAGTTTGTTATGAAGTGTCTTACTCCTTATGTTCTCAGTTAGGTCTGTGTCTTTTGTCTTACCTCTGCTGGAAGGCCCCCAGTCTCTGTCAGAGAGGGATTTGTCTGAAAACCTAGAAGCAGAGGCTTAGTTTTAGACAGTAACAAAACCCAGTGCGCTCAATATCTTTATCATGTTTCAAAATCATTCTTTCTTTTTTTTTTCTTCAGGCACTATAACAGCACATCTACACTATATAAACATGCATCTCAGTATATCACCTAACATCAGTGTGGGCCTGGAGTTCAAGATTGTGCAGAGACTCCACTCCACGAGGACCCACTACTACATTCGACATCCTCTGAAACCACGTAAATTGTCGAATCAAAAACACATTTCCTCTTCTGTTCTTTCTCGAGGGCCTTGTTAATGCTTCGCCAAATAAGGCAAGGCATTTCCATCCCTTACCCCCCAGCTAAAAATAGCTGCTCTTTCCTTGTGTCTTTACATTTGGATACTTCCCTAAACAGCACATTAATTTACTCTGCAACTTGGTCAGTCTTTGTACAGCCACAGCTCGGTTTGTTTGAAATCTAACAAACAGTTCAAAATAAATGAGTTGTATTTCTTTCCCGCGGTCAGTTTGGGGTGCTATTGTGTGATTTCCCCCAGCAATGCGGGCAGCAGTCTGTAACGGTGTTCGAAATGTAGCTCATGAACTCCTTCACACGTAAAAAGCTGTATTAATACACCACTGCATACATAAGTAACTGTTTGGTAACGTTTCGGCTGTGTAATATCGTCCTGTGACTTGGTGACAATCAGCCTTGCAATCATGTGGTAGAACATGCACAACATCCAGAAACCTCATCTAATGGATTCTTCACTGAATAATTCAACTACAAAGAAGCACGATGTTCTCCGGGGTTATTTTCTCCTCTTCGTCTGCCTTCTAAGTGAGGTGAGCCTTTCAGTGAAGGAAGAATTAAAAAGTGAAAAGGGGAAATCTGCAAAACTAATAACTAAAAAATATGGCCTTAGTGCTATTAAGACCATTTTCAGTATGCATGGTACTGCATACTGAAAGTATGTTAGTACTGAAAAAGCCTCCTCTTAAAAGTGACAGTCCACTGTTCGACTTCCATCCCCAACATGGACTTTTTTGTTCTTTAAAGGAATTTATACTGCTTACGTGACCTCCATTTCATTATAATGTTACCCCTAGACTCCATCTTTAAGAAGCATAATGTTTCTTCCTGTTAAAAGGGAGTTTTTTCTTCCCACCGTTGCCAAGTACTTGCTCATAGTGGGTGGTCTGACTGTTGGGGTTCTCTCTGTTGTTGTGATTTGGTGCTATATAAGTAAAATTGAATTGAGTTGAACTGAATTGTTTGGACAATCTGAAATCCTGGAGTCTTGGCAAAAAAAAACCCCCAAAAAAACATTTTCAACTAAATGACAGCAAAACTTTATTTGGCTTATCAAGCACTACGGCACTTGGCCATTTAAACTGTAACTAAAAATCCTGGACAGCTCAGCCTCTAACAAACAAATAAGTAGTTTTGTGAATGGCAGCTTTAAACCATCACAAAATTACAGATCTAAGAACAGTTATCCAAGCCTTGATCACCTCCCAGTTGGATTATTGTAACTCCCTATTTATAGGATTACCCATTTCTAGTCTTTTTCAGTCACAGATGGTTCAAAATACAGCTACTCATCCTCTAAATAGTACAAAGAACAGACAACACTTCCCTCCTGTTTAGTTCAGCTTCAATGGCTACACGTGAAATACCCAACTGTTTTTAATATTTGGTCATTTGTTTTGAAAGCCCTCTATGGATCAGCTCCACAGTATTTCACAGATCTTTGAACTTCATATTTTGCAGTATTTTGGTTTAAAATGTTATTTATGTTATTTTTTGTGGTCCTTCAGCTTTAACAACTACAGCCAATGGAAATATGAATGTAAACCTTTAACTCTTCAAAAAGCCTTACATATTCTCAGTTTTGTCCATGTCCCATGCTCGTCTCCACTGGCCCTTGGCATTTTTATGGCGTGCCACCCTCTCCCTGTCAATCTGCTCACGCTCCTTCTTCCACCTTAAATATTCTTCCTGCTCCTCTCTTGATGTGGGGACGTTGAGGTCTGTGATGGCCTGCAGGTTCTCGATCTCCTATGTGCGTGCAAAAAACAGCATTTCAGTGTGTAAAATTATTATAATGGATACATATACAGATCCGTGGGAACCACAAATGTGTGTATTTCTGCTATATTGATGTATTTTGCATTACTTTAAGGGCTAACCACTGCCTCCCTGGGTAAATACTGATCAGTGTTCCAGGAAAAGTACAGTTTATAGCAAATACAATTAGAAGCTCTTCCTCCATTCCCCTCTTGACCTATTTATTGATTACTGTGATGAGAGCAGAGAGGATTGCTGGCTAATAGTAAAAGGAGATCTGATACAGGCTCGTTAATACATCAAAAACGACAGAAGCTGCTTGTGTTACAAAGCCTTCAAGCAAACCAAGACTAGAGATGGCACATCACGAAACAGACCAGCAGTCTCTGAGAGAGCGTGCTGCTGTCTAGAAAAAAAAAATACATTTGTGGGATTTCTGAGTACCAAGAATGACCACATAAATCTGTATTACAGCTCAAAGCAGCAGTTAAAACAGTGAGAGAAAAAGAGACGCAACACAGTGCTGGTAAGAAACTATGACAGGTCATGTTTTCCCCTCAGGTGTGGACCAATCAAACTGAAGTAAACATGCTGCCCTCCTGCCTACACTTATTGGAGAACATGGCATCGGTGCTCATCCTTCTGTTTTCCACCTCGTCTCTCCCCTCAGAGGACATCAGGGGCCACACGGGAAGACGCTTCTCACATGTTCCAACAGGCCATGTCCTGCTGCCACCCCAGCTGCTAATTAAAAAATGTTTTAATTTTTTGCCTCTGTGGGGCCTCAATGGGATGTTGCCAGGAGCCAAAGAAGGCAGGTTGGATGTTACAAAGCGAACAGTGCCAGTTGCTGAGATCATAATCTTACTCTCAATGACGGTTGAACCTCCAAAAGCTGCACTGATTTAGGTCCACATTATTTGTTACACAAAAGAGTTCATTTCTTGTGCAACACAACAAGAGAAAAAAATCTAAATGGTATTTCCTTGAATACTGTCTAGCCCAGGACTGCAGCAGCCAGAGAGGCATTAACAGCATCACTTGTCATTTGGAGAATCCACCGTGCCTTTGAAGCCCATCCTTCCTGCCTCAGTCTGCTTATCGCACGCCCGATCTGTGAGACAGCTCTGAGCTACTCCAGCAAGGCTGACATGCAAGCCAGCGGGAGGCAGATGGGGAAAAGCGCTAGGAAAAGGGGCACGTGCATGGCAACGTGTTGTGCCTGTCTGTGTGTGTTTGTGATGAGGACAGAGCGCATATTTGCATTTGCTATTCTCTGCGCTTTGTATGCGAACGTAGTATTGGTGAAAACACAGGCTGGACATCAGCAAATCACGTGGTCATGATGAGCTGAAACTGCAGTGACACTCCGAGTATCTAAATGTTTACATCTTTGTGTGAGGTTTTTTTTTTTTTTATTTACCTGGCATTGCTCTGACACCCCGTGATGCTCCTCAGTGCGCTTCTGCCCCTGTCTGACCTCATCCTGTCAGAGAGGAGGAATTAAAAGATGAGCATAGCAGTTATAAGAGTGACACAGCAACTTGTTGCCCGCTAATTAAACACGGTTGTAAAGAATCGCATTGCTACTGTCTTAACCAGGCCACTGACTCATCCATTAGGAAAGACTGAGAGGGCTAGACTGCCACCTAGTGGTTTTAAAGTGTAATGGCACAACTTGGCACAACAGCTTCAATTATAATGTAATTTCTGTCCACTCTGCACGGGGGCAGACTGCAGTTGGCAGGTAGCTGACCTTGGAAACCACCTGGCGGTTTGCGAATCAAACACAGCTTATTAGAGGTACAGAATTGTGTTAATTTCTATTCTGGTGTAGTTCTGATTTCAATGATGCGCTCTGGTGAACACAGAGGATGAGTCATGTTGCTATTAACAGCAACACTCTAACAGCTGGGGGG
>VVHJ01032739.1:0-14458 GCA_015107715.1 Tylochromis polylepis | reverse complement strand
TCCACACAGTCCATTTACCTCCACGTTTACTTCTAAGCGATGAATTTTTGTCTCCAGTACTGCAATCTTCTGGAGGAGGCTGTGGTAGTCATCTGTGGAGAGGGGAGGCATCATGTTGCTAGTTAGCCTAGCGGTTAGCACCTTTCCAGGCTATTGAGTCTGCTCGGTGCCCAGACGCTGTAAATCAGGCTTCAGCTGTGTGTAGGCCACAAACACACAGAGCGCTGAAGATAAGGTAACTATAAAAATATTGCTGTTTCTGTTAAGAACGCTTTAGTCCTAATGATCTATAAGTGTCCAGAAGCTATCGCAGGTAAGCTCATACGGAAAAAAGGGAAAAAATCAGCATAGAAATCGATAAAAATCAATAGAAGATGCAAAGCATTTAAGAGCAGAGAGGAAGCGTCCGCACTC
Source organism: Tylochromis polylepis (assembly GCA_015107715.1). NCBI lineage: Eukaryota > Metazoa > Chordata > Actinopteri > Cichliformes > Cichlidae > Tylochromis > Tylochromis polylepis. Next base: position 14,044 of record VVHJ01032739.1, on the reverse strand, counting down.
CGCACAGTGCAAGATAAACTAAAATAAAAGATGATGTCCTGTGCACAGCACTGCAGCATACAGCTGCTATATAAAAACTCATAGACTGTGGCTCCAGCAACATTATGACTTTAGCTTGTTTGGCTTGCCTATTAAGGACTAATAGTCAAAATTAATCACAAAGGACAATCTTGTCTGACTGTGTGTCATGCTTGAGTCAGCACAAGAGAGGTGGGTAGGTGCATTTTTTTTTTTATACTTATCCATCTACAGAGATATTATGTGTCCAAGGTCACAGCACTAACCTCCACTCCACTGCCCCACCCCATTCATGTGCTTGTGCCACCCAGAGTGCTTCACATCACTCAAGGATGACAATCTAATGAAAGATCCTTGCCTTGAGTTCATGGTCCCTTGAAGTCCATTTTGCCAAGTAGCTATTAAAATGCCCTACACTCTGATTGCCTTTCAAAGAGGTGGAAATTGAAGAAGGCAATAGATTGGACCACAGGATTAAAATAGTGGAGGTGTTGATTAGATAGGAGCAGCCTATCAAGATCTCATTGACCAGATCATTGCTAAGCAGCAGTGTATCCTTTGCTCTCTCTCTTTCTCTGTATATAGGTGTATATATTTCAAAATGACTGAATTTATGAAACAAAACAAAAAAAGTATTTTTATTTTTTTTATACAAGAAGCAGGGAAGTCTGACAGTATCATCTTGCAGTGATTGCTCCTGTCACTGTCAACCTGGGCAATGTTGTGGAAAAAATACAACAAAACTGGTTGTTCTCAAGTCTAAATATGCTTCTCTCCACAAAGTCCCAATGCATATCTTTCACTAAACAACAGCATCTGCACTCTTCTACTCATCTGTCCATTATAGAAGAAAACTAATTTCTCTCTCAATTTTTCTCTCTTGTTTGCATGTGTGTGTGTGTGTTGATGCTGTACAAAAGTTAATTGATACATGATTAGTTGGTAGGTTTTTTTTTTCAACTTCCAGGATTTGTGCAGTAAAAATAAAAACAACATATTCCTTAGGTCTTTTTATTTATTTAAACAGTTAGGGCTGAACTTCATACTGCACCATAAATAATAAGAGATGAAAAAAAATACAAGAATTAGATTACAGGGACTGCGTAAATATGATATCAGCACATTCCATAATATAGTGTCACAAAAATTGCAATTAAATAAAATCTTAAATACATAAAATGTACACTGTAAAAACATTTGTAATTTTACAGAATTTTATTTTAAATAAATGAAATATGAATAAAATACAAAACACCATTAATTAACACTGTGTGATGTCACATCAGCTAAACAAAATTCATGCTGTGTGTGATGAGGAACTTTTTGTTTTACACACATAAGTTTACAATCAACAAATGAAATGATCATATTAAATGTAGAGCACTATAAGAAGCTTCTGTGCAATATGAAAATTGTAGTACTGAAACTTTGGCAGACAGGCGTACTGGCATGGATCTAATGAAGGGTTGAAAGTCACATAATTTGACAACTTTAAAAAAGATAACATCATTACAATTATATCAATAATGGTCATGTAAAAAAATTGATTTAAAAAAGTAGAGGAATGAAAATATGATCAGATGAATATTTGTATTTCGATTTTGTTTTTAGCTAATTCACTCTGTCTCCATTTCCCTTTATATAATTATAATGTCACTTTTGCTGGCTTTGATTATGGATTTGAATGGATAAACAAATAAATATTAATGCCTGAACCTGTGCAAGGAGAAGATAGATCAGTGAGGAAGTATTTTCCTCCTCTACAGTGTTTGGTCTCTTCTGCTTGGTTGCCGCATACTCTTTCAAAAAGAGCACAAAGGCTTGAGAGAGGTTCATTTATAAGATTTCCACATAGAGCCTCACTTAACATCACTCCGGGGGAGAGGAGAAACATGAAGTAGCACTTAATTTGGCAGCAGGGAAGTCTGACAGTATCATCTTGCTGTGCTCATTCTTGTCGCTGTCAACCTGGGCGATGTTGTGGAAAAAAATACAACAATATTGGCTGTTCTCAAGTCTAAATTTGCTTCTCTCCACAAACAGAAAATGGGAAAACGGATGGATATGTTTAAAAATCTGCCATAATAACATCAATTCTGGTCAAAGAGACATTTTTGCTCTGTCAGTAAGCATTGTGCTATTTAATGGCTATGGAATGGTTTAATATGGTCTGGTGGTACAATGGATCAGATAAAAATACTGCTAAAAGCACAAGACAACCACCCATATTGCTTTGTGGATACAGAGTAAAAAATTGTAACATTAGGCCTGGTTTTAGGATTTAGGCTGGTTAACTGGTAAACATAGATCACTCATTACTGTATTTATCATAAATATCATTGTTACAAAGATCTTATTTATATTGTATAAAATTTATTTTTAATTTTATGAAGATATGATTTTTCTGTAAACTAGTACAGGCTACAGAATAAAACATATTAAATTATTCATAACAAGAACTAATTTAAGCAAAATTTTAAAAAAAATTATTATGTTCTTATATATTGGAATATTAAGGAATGAATTTTACTGTAAAGACATTAAACACAAGACGATAGTAAAATTGTATTTAAAATCTATTATTTCTAGCATCTTTTTTTCCCAGTGTTTTTAGACACAAGTAGAACTTGAACAAATAAAGTGGGTTGATAGATGTGTGCTTTAGTAGATGGCTTGTTTTTGTTAAAATGTTACAGTGGTATTGTCACAAAATCAATATACACTGCTAAAAAAAAGTTAAGAAAAACTTTGAAAACACAAAAGGCTCTCAATGGGCAGAAAAATCACGCTGAATATCTATGCTGATATCAACTTGGTAATGCGTTAGAAAAGAAAATATGCCTAATCATTTAATGGAAATGGAAAATTACGGAAAGCTCAATTCAAAGAAAAAATTATGTGGCAGCCCAGTCCAGTTTTCACATTTCATCAAAAAAGCTCAGAATAGCACTCAGTAGTTTAAATGGCTTGTATGCATGCCTAGCAATGTTAGGGCAACATTCTCATCTGTGAAAAGCGCAGGGCCCCAGTTGTGGACCTGCCAGTTCTATTCTGTGGCAAACGCCATCAGGCTCTATGGTGCTGGACAGTGAGCACAGGCCCCACTGGAGGACATTGGGCCCTCAGGCCACCCTCATGAAGTCTGTTTTGGCCAGAGACATTCACACCAGTGGCCAACTGGAGGTGTTGTAGGGCTCTGGCAGTGCTCATCATGTTCATCCTTGCACCTAGAGTAGCTCCTGTCGCTTGGAATTTCCTCAAGGGACTTGACAATGTGCTGGAAGACACAGCAAACCTTTTGGCAATGGCATGCACTGATATGCCATCCTTGGACTACCTGTGCAACTCTGTAGGGTCCTGGTAGCAGCAGTGACACTGACCCTAGCCAAATGCAAAAGTACCTATCTCCACGTATAAAACCATTCCTGTTCTGGGAAATCTTTCATTGTTGCCTCTCCGGTGCACCTGTTGTCAATTCCATTAACAACAAAGCATCTGAAACTGATTAACAACTCCCTCTGCTACCAGGTCAATGTGCTAGAAGATTGACTTGATGTTACGCCTTTTTTATGATCCATGTATTCAGAAGGCAAATAACGCGTGCTCCTCATCACAATAATGTTAAAAAAAAGTGTATTTCATAAAACAACAGGGAAAAAGAATAACCAAACAATCCTCCTGTCACTGCCAAATATAAATTAAATATAATCTGTAATGACAGAAGCACATTGCTAAAAAGATAAGTTAATGTTGCTCTGTAACTACAAGAGCTCAATTGAAGTATGCAAATCTTGGCTAACTTCTTGCAATGACATCTTTATTTTCTATTTTTTCTTTTTTACAATACAAAACCTAAATTCGTGGCTTATATTTAACATCAGAAATCAAGTAAAATCTTTAAGGAATCAAGAACAGTCACAGCAGCAAGGTACAATACAAAAAAGTCAAGTCATTTTTAATGATTTAAGTCAGACAGTTTCATGTTTCTCTCACAGAGGTGAAATCTGTGTACTCATAGCTTGAGTATGCCCTGCTTGGTCTTATTCAGTGTTTCCCAACCTTTTGGAGCCACGGCACATATTTCGCATTAGAAAAATCACACGGCACACCACCTAACAAAAATATCACAAAAAGAATATTGATCATTTTTCCCCGTGCACCAGGCATTGGCTCGGTTTGTCCCCAGTATACCTTCTTTGCTTTCTTCTGACCACTACTCGTGCTAGGGCCTTCATCTGGGTCGGAGTTTTCTCCAGGACCCAGGTCAGACTGACTACTTTTTCTTTTCAAATATTTATCTATTGCTATTACGCGCTGCGTTGTCTCACTCAAAAGCATGACTATTGTGTAATTTCTTCTTCTGTTTTACTGGCAGTTGGCAACCCATTTAAATAGAGCAGGTAGTTGTACTGCCCTCTAGTGGAAGAGAATGTAATTGTTCTGCCCGTTCCTCACGCCAGTCACTTAGAGTCCTAATCAGGTGGAACCAGATAATCTTCCATGGCACACCTATGTGTCGCGGCACAGTGGTTGGGAAACACTGTTCTAGTGTATGTGGCTGAAAAAATTAACCAGCTGAACCAGCAGTTGCAGGGTAGAGACAAAACTGTGCGTGAAATGATCAGTGCTGTGAAGGTGTTCACAGCTAAGCTCTCATTTTATATCCAGCAGATAAAAAAATAAAAGACTTCAGCACTTCACCTCAGTTGCAAAGATGCTGAAGTCCCATTCAGGGGCGGAAAAGGTGTTTAAGGGACACAGATTCTGTGATCTGCTGTCCAAGATGGGACAGGAGTTTTCAGTCAGATTCGGTGACTTTGAGAAACTGGAGCCCTCTGTGACACTTATTGCTAACCCCTTCCTTCCTAGATGTTGACATCAGTGAGTTTTCAGGGCAGATGGCTGAGCTTTTCCGTGTTGATCCGACGGAGAGACAGAGATGGAGATCATAAATCTCCAAAATGGTGTCCAGCTTAAATCTCAGCAACATTCCTAGCATTTCTGGAGTTTGGTAGAGCTAGACAACTATAAAAATCTTCATCAGGCTACTCTAAAAGTAGCTGCTTTGTTTGGGTCAACATATCTGTGTGAATCTGCCTTTTCTGACATGAATGCTATAAAATCAAAGTACAGAAACTGACTGACAGATGGACATTTAAGTGACTCCATCAGAGTGAACCTCAGTGGATACACTCCTGCATACAGCTCTCTGGTTCAATCTATGCAGTGCTAGTCTTCTCACTGACAGAAACTGTGCAACTCATGAACGTTATAAAAAGATGTTGGAATGATGAGATCAGAAATGTATACTGTTTGTTGTTTATTTGTTTTGACAAACTGTGAATTTAGAGAAGTTCAAGTCTTTCAAATATGCTGGATCACATGCTGTTGAATTTTATTTGATTATCTGAGTTTTACACATTTTTTTGAAGTGTTCTTCAGGAGTACAGCATATCTATGCTATTCAATTTTTTGTGCATGATCTCTATATGTTCATTTCCACAAGTACAACAAATACAACGGTCAGATACTTGTGAATGAAAGTTCTTATACACAATATGTGCTCTTGGTATACATGTTTCAATGTATTATATGGAAAGCATTCACTTGTTTTTAGAAATTGGCTATATATATAAATTTTGCTAAGCATGAGTAGCTCTCTGACACTTTTTTGTGTAAAAGTAGCTCACAGAAGAAAAAAGGTTGGCAACCCCCACTTTATATTGATGCCAACACAACTCCTTTGACATGAACGTGCAGGGGAAACTGGTTAACTTAGCAAGTTGATAGCCAGCTTCGTCTGACCATTTATCCAGAGTCCTATATTACCAAGCAGGCTTATCCAAGTAACTTCAGAGTTTTGTACTACAAAGGTGATTCACTTCTTACCGGACTAAATTGCCATGGTAACTTATGCTGTCAACCTAACCTGCTCTGGAGCAGGTTAATTTCCAGATTAAACGGGTATGAAATCACTGCCTACTGACTAATCAATTAAAATAGCCTCACAATTGCTGGAAGATAACTCGGACCTCTGCAAATGAACAGTAGGAGGGTCTAAAGGTTTTTAATACAGTGTAAAGCCTTTGTGTTTCCCTGATGACCAGAGAAGCAGCAGAGAATCAAACATAACATTTGATACCATTTGATTTGATTTTCTAAATCACCAAATTAATACACGCACAGTCCAGTGACAATGCGACATACTTTATTTGTGCTGCACATATAAAACACCACTCTGCATTTAATTATGAGTTATTAATTTCTGGCTCTCTTCCACAGTCCCCCTGCAGTGGCTTTATAATAGGTCAACACAGATTATGTTCCAAGTTTCTGTTTAAAATCGGCTTAAAGTGCAATGTTTTCACTGATTCTTTTATTTTAAGCATGTCTGAAACATGATATAGGTTCTCTGCTGGGGTAATACATTTTCTATGTTCAGGTTGTTAAAGCATACTTTACTAAAACCAGTGAAGCACAAACTGTGCGTCAGATTAATACATGGACAGTCCAGTGACAATTTAATTATTAAGATGTGGGACAGTAAACTTTAATGTTTAAATGGATCCAGTTTAAAGATTTAGAGCTCTAATGTGCAGTTGCTGCCTAAGAAATAATCAACAGCAGCAAAAACACACTCCGTGATAAAACTGTTAACTAGAATTAAAATGATTATTGTGTGCGCCAAATCACCAGATTAAGTGAAGAATTTGATGCCAATAATTTTTTCGAATGGGTTTGAACTGTGATACCTAGACCAAGAAACAAAAAGTGAAGTTTGACTGTCCGTGATATTAACACTGAACATAAAGATGTTGATCATTTCAACATGTAAATAAGAGCTGTAAGCCACGCCAAAACAATCCCATCCCACTCTATGAAACTAGGTTGAATGAGATACCCACGTTAACATGTCCAATGAAGGATCAGGACCAGAGCACCAAGACTTTTTTAAAACTATAATAAACAAACATCAAACTATTAATGAAATATTGTTAGGTTTTGAATAGTTCCCATTATATGCGGCGGGGCCTAATCTTATATTAGAAGATCCAGTTATTGCAAAGAGCTTCTAGACGACGCTAACTGCAGCTAATGAAAAGCTGTAGTGTACTGTCAGGTTTGTTCTTGCTGACAGCTTAACGGTCTTCTTCTCTAAGGCGAAATGTGTTGTGGCGTGTAATGCCAAGTGATACTGTTTGATACCTGCAACAAGCACCTCATTTAATGATTCCCCGTAGCTTTTTTAAAAAAAATGTTAGGCGATGTAGCTATTGTCTTTTTTGCTAACTTTCGTAGCCGGCTGACTTCAAAGTAATACTTGCTTTAATTCAGCGTCCGCCTGCTTAGAGTTGCAAAAAGGTTTATGTTTGGCATCAGGATTGCAAAAATATTTCACTATAGACGATTCTATCTAGTAGCTTGCAAGCTCATTTAAGCTAACATGACCAGCATTTGCGTTGAACCTCCTTTGTTTAAGACGACGTCTTACCTTTAGATTTATCCGCCAAGGGAAAGAAACATCCACGATTCTCCGTGTTATACACGCATAATCGTAACAGAGTCAGAAACTCTCTTCATCACGACTAATATTCCACATTAAACTCATAATACAAATACAAACCAACTCAACCTGGTATGCTCTGCCCAACAACCAACCCACAACCAGCCCAGCTATACTTCCGGTTCCGTTACATCAACCTAAAAGAAAAAAAAAACATGATTTCGTTTTCACATGAAGCATTAATCATCGACATATTTTGCAACATTTTTATCCTTATTACGATTTTATTAAAATATATCTCCATAACACACAATAACTGTTTATGAAAATATTAAGTGACTTAATTTGACTTAATTATGATAAAGAATATATCCGACAGTCAGGGAGGGCATTCTATGTGCTTCTACCTAAAATTAGGTCCATATATATTTGCACAATGACACAAGTTGTTTTTTTTTAACCTGTTTACTGAAACATATTCCAATTATAGTTATATAATTGATATTGACATAATGTGTAGAATCTCAGCTTTCATTTGAGGGTATCCACATTTAAACTGGATGAAGAGTTCAGGAGTTTTAGCTCCTTAAGCATAATTTAATTTATGGAGATCTATGACACACACGAGACAAGGGACTGTAAAAATAAAACAGGAAGTGACTAGCATAGAGACCAGGACTAAGACATTTGAACATGACGGAACAAATGGACATGACTGGACATGACCAAGGAATTCAGACACACAGACTGACTAGACATTCAAAGACAGGGATAACTAAACCGGACTGAAACCAGGGAATGCTGCAACAAGAAAATACCAAACCAAAACAAAGGACTTGGAAAAAAAATTAACACAAAACATTAAACAGAAAAAAAACATAACAGATAACATATTAAAAAAAATACAGAATCCGTGACCATAAAGACAAAGATAAAAAATAAATAAAAAATAAAACAAAACTAGAAACCCTAAACAAGTCCAAGTCCAAGACCCAGTGACCAAGGCAGTTTCTTTGAATGTGTGGATTGGATGGGTTGTTACAAACATCTGGTGGGAATTTCATGTAAATAGCACCTTTAGAAAAATATTTACTATATTTAAAATTTGTGACAATTGTTCACATTATAATTCACATTATTCTTTGACGCTTATTTTACCCATTGTATTTCAGGTAAAACTATATGAGCTGAATGCCAAATGGATTTTGAGAAGATGTCTTGAAAGTAGTATACTGCTTTGTACTTTTCAAAGATGATGTGCTGCCTTTAGAAGACTGATCAGGAGAAGAAACAACCAACCACTGAGAATGTACAAAGACAAGTTTAGTAAGTTTGATGTGTTAACAGTCCTTGGATACAAATGCTTTGTCATCATTTATGAATTTTTCCATCACACTGATAACAGAGTGAATAATACAGTATATGCAACACCTGCATTCCTTCATGATAGCACAGTCTGGGTTCACCCACACTCCCACACATGCTGGGAACACATTAATTATGTCTGGACTGAAAGAGAATGGTCAAACTTCAGAATGAGAAGAAGCACATTAATGCATTTGTGTGATTTATTTCAGGTCAAAGTAGAGAAGACCCCACTTGTAGAAATTCAAGTTGCAGTTTGTCTGTGGAAACTAGCGACCAACCGTGAATATAGAGCTGTTTCTCACCTGTTTGGCATTGGTATGTCTACTTGTTGCATCATCACTCAGGTAGAAGTTGTTACAGCAATGAATTTAATTATAAAACCAGCAGACTACTACAATCAAAAGGGAAAATACGTTCTCATTTTACAAGGTTTATTAGACAATAGCATTAAGTTTGGGGAAATAAATGTTGGACCACCAGGCCCATGTTTTTGCACTTTCATCACTTTATGGTCAAGGCCAGAATAACACACTCTTACAACCATGGACAGAAAGATTTGACGAAATAGCATACAATGGTCATCCAGGGGGATGGGGAGCCTGCCCATTACTCCTTTGGCATATGAAGCCATTTTGCACAGTCCAGAGGATGCACTGTGTGCATATTTTTCAAGGCTATACCTTGGTATTGCAAGCACTGTAAAAGAAAAACAGAATGCTGTGCAAATTGACTATATTATGAAACTATGCTTCTGCCTTTTACTGTGCTGTTGTATTGCCTAGAAAAAGTAAATTAATTTTACTGACTAGATGTTTATTATGTTCAGAACAGATAAACGTAGTGGATGCTAAAATATAAATTCCTGTACAACTATAACAAAACTAACAAACATTTATCTTTGAAGTTCATTCACATTTTCTCAGTGGTTTTTGAACAAATGTTTTTGTGCAATTAAAGTGCAAAGTAAAAAACTGTATTTGTTAATAACAAAATAAAATGCAAGTCTGAATTGTCTATTCACCAAGATTCAGGATCAACACCATGTGGAAACAGCCATAAAAGAACATCAGCTGTCTCATTTCACAAAAATGTTTCTGAAGAACACATGTTAAAACATATTCAGAAAAATGTTAGCAAAGATTCAAAGTTTTCACAGAGGTTTATTCAACAAATGGAAATGTCTTCAAACTCAACTTCCAAATTCACTGTCTTGAATCTGCTCTGTACTAAACATAATGTATGTGGGGCCAAAAGTGCTTCTATCTATAAATGCTTGTATACTGTATAACCGAAAAACAACATGCTTGTCATGGTTCTGGGTAATTTTCACCCAGCATTTTGAGTTTCTTGTGTTTTGGTGTTATTTTGTATTATGGTTTGTGTTTTAGGTTCATTAGTAGTCTTATGTTTAGTCTGTTTTGAGTTTCTTATATTCCCTGTTTGGTTTCTTGTCCATTTAGGCTCCTTTTGTGTCGTTGTCCTCTGTGTCTCTGTGTTTACGTGGGTTTGTGTGTGTCTCCCTCTTCTTTTCCCATGTTCCCCTCCTTGTGTTTCATTCCATGTGTCATGGTCATAAATCTGTGACTCAGTGTTTATGTTTTTAATTATTAATATTCTTTGTTTCGGTTTATTCTGGTTGTATTTTTGGAAGTGTTCTAGTTCCCTGGTTTTGCCTTTATGCCTTCCCTGTGTTTCACGCCCCTTGTCTTGGTTCCTGTCCAGCGTCTCCTGTGTCTCCCCAGCCAATTGTGTCCCTATGTTGCAGTTTGTTACTCTAGTCTCTGTGCTCCATGTTCGCTGTCTCCCCTTGTCAAGTCCGCGTCTCTGTGCCTGTCTCCTGTTTCCTGTTTTACTTTGATAGTCCCGTGTCCTGTGTTCAGTGTTTTGAGTTTTGCTTCTCCCGTCTCATTATGTATGATTAGTCCCAGCTGTGTTTCCACCTGTTCCCCAACCTCTCGTTATCCTACCTGTGTATTTTAGTCCTCAGTCTTCCCCTGCTTGTTGTTGTGGCATATCCTCAGTGTGCTGTGGTTTTCCCTTTGTGTTCCTGATGAAAGTCTAGTTCTCAGTCCCTGGTCTGTTTTCCAAGTTTGTGTTTCTTATTTTCTAGTGTCCAGTTTAGTTTCTAGTTTTCATGTTTGAGGTTTTGGTTTGTTTTTTTATGGAAAGTCTTCCCAGCAATAAACACTGCCACTTTAAGTTTCATTCTGTCTCCGAGTCCTGCGTTTGGATCCTACATCCTGCCTGCTACAGCACACATCATCACAGAACGACACGACACAGACATGGACCCAGCGGGCTCAGTCTGAGAGAGCGACCTGGCCCGCAACCTAAGCCTGGTAAGGCAAATTTCCTATGCCTAGGATACTAGGACAATGTCTGTTGGGATAAATGCCATCAAGGTGATTCTCGAGGGGAATCCTCATTTTTGCCAACTCACAGGGTTTTCGAACTTAATTAACGATCTGCACCAAGCCAGGGAGGTGATACAAGCTCGGGAACTAGCAGACCTCGTCCGCTCCTGGGTTTCCGCACCACAGCAGCAACTGCAGCGGCTGCGGAATCACTCACCCTCCACGTCCTGCTCTGGTCCTTGTTCGCCTGCCTTCTTCCTGGCGGCGATGTGGTCACAGGATGAGGAGACGGTCACCAACTCTCTGCCATTACCGGTCTCCTCTGTCATCTCCACCCCCTCTTCCAGGAGGAAGTGGCGTATGTGCCGCCGGCACTCCTCTCCACAGCTGGATTCCAGGTCTTCAGAGCAGCCGGCTGTGGTGAGTGAGAGACTTTTTTCATACTTGTTCTGGGCTAGGAAATACAAAGACTGTTCATTCTGGGGACATTTGTTCCAATTCTATGAACGTTAAAGGCTGTTTGCCTTGTGCTCCTCTCAAACCCAAATTAACCAGGACTGTCTTTCCTTTTACTGTGCTAGACATTGAAGTTAAACATGAAGTCTGTAAGTTTTCAGTTTGTGACTCTGAATTATTTCCCAACAAAACTAGATTTTCTGAAAGGGCTGTAGATACGGACAATACACAAACTGTATTTTCTGTTCCTGAGTCAGCTAAGAATGATTTTTTTTGTTGTTGTTGTTGCTGAGTCGGGGCATGGGAGTTCTGTTTCAGCCCGGGATTGTGTTAAGTTCCACCCAGCTAATGTTGCCCGGGCAGACTCTGAGTTTAGTGAGCTACCTCCAAGGACTTATAAGACTGTGTGCATAGAGACTATTAATGTTTCTGTGGAAGCTCAACCCCAGACTGTTTGAATTTCTGAGCTTTCATCCCAAGAGACTGTCTCTTCTGAGAAAGATACTGATTTGAATGTTCATAAATCAGGGTGTTCCGAGCCCAAGACTGTTTTTTCTAAGCCCATTATTTCCAGCTCTCTGGATTTAAAAGACTGTGTTTCAACTGTTCTATCTGTGCACAGAGCTATGTCTACACTGACTGTTAACCCCTGCTCTGAAAATATAAGGATAGTTTCTGCTGAGCAGGATAACTCAAAGACTGTTTGTATGGCTGCTGATCTAGCTCTTCCAGAGACTGTCACTCTCTCCAGGGATTCCCCAGAGGCTGGGCTTCAGACCTAAGCAGACTCTGGACCCCTGGAGGCTATGGAGCTAGTGCAGCTGAGCTCAGCCGAGCCATCTCAGCCTCCGCTGAGAGCTCAGGCGAGCAGATCCAGCATTCACCATTATCAGATGAGAGCTCGAGCAAGCCGTCTCAGCCATCTGCAGCAGCCTCCGCTGGGAGCTCGTGAGAGCTCCTCTAGTCTGCTACAGACTCTGCATTGCTGTCACTGCCACCCAGGTGCCCTGAGCTGACAGTGTGCACTTCACAGCCCCAGCCTGTGTCGCTTCAGCCAGAGGTCTCTGCACGTGCTGGCCCAGATTCGCTTCAGCCAGAGGTCTCTGCACCTGCTGACCCTGTGTCTGTCCCCGCTGGGGGCTCTGAGTAGTCCATCCAGCTGTCTGTTTCTGCTGGGGGCTCTGAGGAGTCTGTCCAACGGGGGGCTCGGGAGAGTCACTCCAGCCGTCCGCGACTTCCACGCCGCCGCCTCTTCTCGTTGGTGGCTGAGGAGAGCCCATCCAACTGCTTGTCCCTGCCGGAGGCTCTGGAGACTCCACCCAGCTGCCAGCGAAACCGGTCGTGGCTGTCACGCCGTTGCCTGTGGCTCCACTACCCGTGATTTCCACGCCACCACCTCTTCAACTGCCAGCTCAACTACCGGTTCAACCACCAGCTCAACCATCTACGGCTGCCATGCCACCACCAGCTGAACCGCCTGCAACCGCTACGCTGCCGTTGGGTCCAGCTGCATCTCTGCCAGAGATCAGCGCGCCGTCTGGTCCAGCTGCGTCTCCGCCAGAGCTTTAAGTTTCATTCTGTCTCCAAGTTTGGGTCCTACATCCTGCCTGCCACAGCATACATCATGACGACATGTTCCCCCAGTCTATCATGTTTAGCTACATTTCCCCAGCCCATCATGTCTCTTGTCCTCTGTGTTCTCTCGTTCTCCTTTCCTCCATCCGTGTCAAGCGTGTGTGTGTGTGTGTGTGTGTGTGTCAGTCTACATCTCACCATTTCCTGTTTTACTGTGACAGTCTTGTGTTCTATGTTCAGTGTGTCTAGTTTTGCTTCCCCTGTGGCATCATGTTCATTTGTGTCAGCTGTGTTTTTCCATTTCCCTAGTTACCCTTCTGTGTATTTCAGTCCTGTTGGTGGCTGAGGAGATGTTTTTGCATCCGATCCTGCTGGTGGCGCTGTCACTTGGTGTTCGCTCTCTCTGTGGTAGAGTATCACTTCCTGTTCCTGCTCAAACACAGTGGTGTTTTTGAGTAGCTTATCTGCTTAGCAATTTATTTAAAAAAAAAAACTTTTAGATACACTCCTTTTTATAGTTAATCTTCACGTGCTTCATCCGAAGCACACTTTCTTTGTAGTCACTACTTAATTTATAGCCAAAGTTTTCACTCACTGTCTGTACTGTTTTGCTAGCTTAGCTTAGCTCGTAGCCAACTTGCTAGCAGCATGGCCTCTTCACCTGTCCCTCCTGCACTTTCCTGCTCTCTGTGTCAGATGTTTAGTTACTCCTCGGCCTCCTTTAGCAGTAATGATACTTGTAACAAATGTAGCATATTTGCAGCTCTGG
>VVHJ01032738.1:0-15226 GCA_015107715.1 Tylochromis polylepis | reverse complement strand
GTGATTATTATTTATTTTTTTTGGTAACCCAAGGGACACTTAATCTCCAAGTGTGGAAACACTCGCTTATACAAACTAGGAAAAATCTATTTATATATATTTAAAAACGCATGTATTCAAGTTAAGACTCATTTACAGTTAAATGTAGAAGTACCAGAAATAAAAACGGCTCCTTAAAGGATACTTTAAGAGTTACCGAGTTGAAGTTCAGTCCTCAAACCTGACAGGCAGTGTCTGTACAACCAGGCAGCAACACGTTTGTATGAAGAGTGCGCCATCTATCGGTCAATACAAATCCTACCACTGGAGACCTCTCCTTGCTTTCCACTCTTTTCCTTACCACAACACTAGGTAAAATATGAAAGCTATTAAAAATGTGACTTAGTGTGCGTATTCTGGCTTATTTACCAGCGAATTCCAATAATCTAAGTCGAAGAAAGAAAACAAACGAAAACCCATCAGACTGATTTCAAGAGTCCACATACTGAAGATGTTTATTGATTCACAAAACACACTTACATATGACACTTAAAGTCTAGTTCATGCATTCCTATCACACCAAAAACAGCACCACTGTCTATACTTTGTTCTATCTGAAATATTTTAGCGACCTCACAACATGCTTTGAAGGCCGAACGCCTCCAAAACACTAGACTTTTTTCTCTTTTCACAGTCATGGCTACCATTCTATAAGCGATACTTTTTATTTTGTTTCATTTTTTACTGTAACATTACCTTCGCTAAACACAGCAATTCCAAACTAATGGCATAAACACACAGGACAAACAACCTATATTTGACCTTACAAACATTTTTTGGTATTTAACCATCAACTATCAGATTTATCCTTTTCAAAAATCAAGGTGATTGCTTTTTTAAACCTTACAACTCTTCCTTGACTTTGTCCTTAACAACACAACACTCATCTACGCTAGTTCATCACAACACAATACAAACTTCAAGACCCACACTCCGCGTGACCCTTCTTAGTGTAACAAACACACGTGGCTTCTTAGAGGACGCTCTCCCTCTCGTCGCCAAGGCTGATGGTGCGCAGGTTCTGGTTGTGGTGGATGGTGGCTGCCGTGGTGGTGGCAGTGCTGCTGCCGGGGATGATGATGACATCTGGAGAGATGATGCTGGAGCAGGCGGACTCTGTGCCTGTGATGGTAGCCTGCTGCTGACGACTGTTGTTGGTGTTGGTGTTGGTGTCGCTGGGGCTGCTCGTGTTGTTATTAAGGGTGGTGTTGCTGGCGCTGTGGTTGAGGTTGCTGACCCCACTGGATGGCCACCCCTCATCTGGGCTACTGGCCATAAGGCTGGCCTCAGATGGAGCTTCGGAGCAGATGGACATGCGGGCCACCGTGGCGTCCTGCATGCCGCTCAGGCTGCTGGGTAGGGGGCCTCTCTTCTTCACCAACCCCTCCAGCTCCAGTTCTATCAGACTCGGCCTCAGTGCTTCTCCATGTCTGCCAGTGTCTCCTTCAGCCTCTTCCAGGGAAGGGTCTGAGGAGCTTTCACTGGAGCGCATCCCCGAATCGGACGAGTCCTTCTTATCGATGAGGATTTCGGTGAGGAAGCCAGGCTTGGCCAGCAGCCCAGTTGGCTTGGAGCTGTGGGAAGACATTGCACCAAATTTTGCCTCTTTATGGAGGAGAGGTGTGGTGTTGTCAGCGTCTTCTGGGCCTGAGTCTTCATCATTGGGGAGCTTGTGGTAATATGACCCAGCTCCTTTCTTCTTGGAGCCAGGAGTCCTGGAGGACGAGCTATGATCCAGCTTTTCATCCTCTTCGCTGATGGGGTCTAACGCATCAGTCCCTGAGGCAAAGTCTGTGGCATCAGAATTCTTGGAGCTTCTCTTGGTGAAAGACTTGCGGCTGTCTTGATCAGATCCTTCCTTGGCCTGAGAAGAGGGAAGAAGATTCAGTGAGGAGAACATAAAAATATACTGAATCCTCTGCCGCTGAACTCTGAGAGACCACTGACAAAAGGATTCCTATCTCTGCCTTTAGTGCCAAGACAAACAACGAATATAAGCCAATAATGATGAAAAGCAAGAAGCAGTGGTCTCCATTTTCTCAGCTGAGTCCTGCCATTTCTCAGTACAGCGAAATACATTTCAAAATCACAAGTTAACTACACGGTACTTTCCTCCAGTCATGACAGTAGGAACTTATTTGAACGAGCTATTTCTGCCATCAGCGATGCGGTGACAAAAACACGAGAGTGTACTTGTGACTGTCCACCCACCCCTTTGTCCTCTGAGCTGGCACCCTGAAGGAATTGTCCAGGGTGGGGCTGAACAGGCCTCTCTCCCCCACTGCCGGACATCTCCAGCTGGGCCATCTGAGCGATGTACTCCCTGTAGGCATCACGATACTCAGCCTGCTGCTTGTCTGTCAGCTTGCAGATGTCATTAGAGGATTCCTGGGAATTCAGGCTAGACATGCTTGAAGTGCGGTGATTTGCCACCTGAAAAAATGAGGAAAAAAGTTGCGTTGGGGTGCAACATTTATCCGAGTCTGTCATGTGCTGAGTACAGTGCCTTATGTTTGTGGGCTATTGACTTAAGAGTGCATAAAACAAGAGCGCTACAGCATTTACTCTGTGTGAAACTCAGTGTAATCAGACACATACATCAGCATTCTAAACTGCATAAATATGGACACGAGGCTTTTGTAGCTCAGATGCTGTTATTTTATTTGTATACTTATCGTTTTTGCACATCTTATATTTCTACTGTATTTCTTATATACTGTTTGGCATCTGTCATGTAAAGCAAAGGAAAAAATTTCACTGTACCGGGAGACATGTTTCTTTAATGTGCATATGACAAGAAAACTTTGAAACTTGAAACTGAAACTAATCATTAGATTTGGAATATTCTGAATCTGAGAATTGAATAACGCCTCCAGCAAAGACAGTGTGTGGAGTGGCAACTGGATTTTTGATTTGAGGTCATTTGAAACAGCAGCGGAGTCTATGTGTGTTCACTCTATGTGCGACTGTTTGCATGCGTCTCAGACATCTTGCACACTGGAAATACAAAAAGGTGAAAATACCAAATAGAGGGCCCTTTGACACCTTTTGGTTTGCAGTGGTGTGTAAGTATTTTTAATTCTGCTAATTTCAAGACCATCGTCAGCTTCCTCCACTGTGCTCTTTTTTTTTTTTTTGCTTAAACCACACTTATGTGAAACCGCTGAGGCCATCAACACACTGGCTTGGTGCAGCGGCCAATCAACAGTTTGGGGTCCGACCATTTCCAAGTGTAACACGCTAACAGTTACGCTTAAAAGTAGCAACTTGAATACAGTTGCACATCTGCGAGTGTTAAAATAATGTGCCCACACACACACACACTGGCTGATCACGTCTGCAGTTGTGATATTTCAATAACAAGCTCGTGACAGGAAGACTAACCGGCCAGTGTGAGTTGCTGCGTCTCACAGGCTCCTCCAGACCCACGCCGCTGAGTTCTTCAAAGCTGAGGTTGAGGCTGAAGGCGGCTGTTTCACGCTGGGCTCCCCCTGAGCGTCTGTTGGGCTCCCCGAGGTGCACGCTGCTGCCCTGCTCGCTAGCAGCTCGGGACTCATCCTGGAGAGCTGCCTGGCTTTCAGCATGCCGCTGTTCTATGACCTTAAACAATACAGGACAATATATGTGATCAACAAGTCACTTAGCTTGTTGGTTTTTAGTGTGTTTAAATGTAACAAGTACATCAGATGGCAGCGACAACAACAACAAAAGCTTGTGCTTGTGAGAACAGAATTGTGAGCTGTTCCTTAAGTAGAGCTACTCAGCTGTCCCCTCCTCCCTGACAATACCCTCCCTTCATCCAGATATCAGTCAGCCATCTTGAACCAGATGGCTGTGCTGGCTGCATCCTGGCAACACAACACTGGTTTTTACATGGAGCTGCAAGGCCACTGCACTCTCCAGCTGCTTCTACCCAAGCCCTGCATAGGATCTCCGGTAAAACACGACCAATCTGGGGCTCTTGCCTTGGCATTAAGAGCACAGACTGACATTTGATGAAGTGGAGCCGGCTACATGTGTTAGTGATTTGAGCCCCGGCTCAACCGACTAGACCTCTGGCTGGCTGACTAGCGCCCTTCTCGTAATACGGATTATAAAATCTCCATCCCAATATCTCAGCACAACACGAGATGTCTTATTATGAGATATTGTCTGGATTCTGGCACAAACCACAACTGAAACAAATATCACCAGCAGGGCCCTGGCATGGTTGAGTATACTTCAGAGTCGTAGAGGGACAGTTGATAATGTTTGTGGGGGACTAATGCTTTCCCTGTCAGTCTACATATGACCATTTCTGTTAACAACAGTTTAACTTTTTTTTTTAAAAAAACCTTTATTTATCCAGGAAAGGAAAATCGTGAGATTTAGAGCCTATTTTTTCAAGAGTATCACGGCCCCAGAAAGGCAAGATTAACCTAGCATCTTTTCTGGAGCACGAGAAACTGGAGCTCTTGGAGAAAACCCGCACAAGAACGGGGAGAACATGCACACAATATTTAGCAAGATGTCGAGGTACACAATATTATTGCAGTAAATGTGCCCAAATGAAGCAATCTAGTCTCACCATTCCTCTGAAGAGCTGCCAGTCACCAAAGTTCATCTCCATCTCTTTCTTCAGCTCATCGAGGTTGCAATGAGTGAGCACCCGACCATTTATATTGGCCTGCAATGGATAAGAAAAGGACTGGTTTGCTCACAGATTCAATGCAATTGCCTAAAAAAAGCCCACAAATTTAAAGAGACCGACAGAGTAGCGAGAACTCAATGAGGGAAAACACTACATTCATATGTTGCAATAAATGTGACCATCAGAGGAACGCCACACAAAGATGATGACAAAAAAAAAAAAAAATGAGGTGCTCACATAAACTTCTTTTAGTTTAAACGCGTACCTTCTTGATGGTGGAGGTGTACTGAGGCAGCATGGTGGGGTCGATTCCTTCTAGCTGCCTGAGACGCTCGCACACTGCGTCTGTGCTCAAAGAGCTGAGCAAGACTGCGGGAGAGCCCTACGTAATAACACACATAAACATATAATTGGAACATATTAAGACAGCTTTCATGGAGTTAAAGTCACCAGAGCAAACGCACACATTCTGTTAGAGCAACTCATCACTCCTAACACACTGATTAGGGCAAACTGAACAACAATTCCTGAGAAACAGACGTGCAGGGCTGTTAGCTGCGAGGCACACAGAGGTGCAAAACCACGATCTCACACTGTAATTCTTTCTATCAGTCACACAGTGTAAGTGTAAAAGTAAACATAAATGCCAACCTATCCAAATACGCCATTACCTGCCTTTATTCTTTTTCTCTGTGTATATATAAGCGCATAAAGTGTGTGCTCAACACTTAAGGGATGGAGTCTGTGAGTCTGTGAGCCGACCAACACCGAAGCGGCCTCCACTGATGAGCAGCTACGTGGCTCGATGTGACTAACACCAGTTGCCTGTTGATGCAACTGGCTGTCTGTGAAGGCCTCGCAGACAGCCAAAATGCCACCCGCTGGCATGGAGACCAAACAAACCTCATCCACCCGCCTTCAACCAAACCCCCCGCCTCCTCCCATCCCTATTCTCACTCACCCCTCTCCCTCTGGCTCTGCTCGTCTTTGAGACAAGCAAAGTTCTCCTTTCTTCCTTCCTTCTCCCTCTTCTCTCCCTCCCTTCCTTCCTTCACATTCCTTCCTACTCAGCCTCCTGCACTGACCTCCTCTCACTCTCTTTTCCATCACTGTCTTTCTCTCACCCCTCCACCCCTCCATCCTTTCCCCCTCCTGCTCCACTCGGCTATTAGCACTATTAAGACAAGGCTTCAGTCTAAGCCCCCCGGCTTTGTTTCTGGTTTCGAGGGAGAGAAGAGCAGAGCTTAGCTGGACTGTGAGTGGCTGTTAGACAAAAAACCTAAGCAGCTCTTACAACACAGTACACAATAATAGGTGCCAACTTTCAGTAATGGCTAGGATGAAGACTGGCACTAAGGGAGTTTAACTATTGTTCATGTCCACACTCTAGAATGAAACTATGTTAGTGACTCTAATAACTATACTAGTTAAGTTGTGTTTTGCATTGACTTCAAAGCAATGCCGTGTTTCTACAGCATGCAGCATACGCCGGTGCAAGTGTTAGGGATGAGGTAGAGGTAGGTGGATGATGGAGATGGAAGTAGCCATGAAACCAAATGTGTACCTGCTTGAATTTGTAAGGCAGCGACTTTAAATGCTTGATTAGGAGACAAAAAAAAAGAAGCAGACAGACAAGAAGTAAGACAAAAATACACACAGACATTTATAACACTGTTAAACCAGGAGTGTACCTGTGAAAAAAGAAGGCGAGGAGGCAGAAATTTAGACAGACAAGAGAGACAGACAAGCAGAGAGACTGTAGGACACATGTTTAACTCATCACCAGGACAACAGTGCAGACATTTATCTGTCAAACAGTAGGAGAGGAGACAGCTAGCCAGCCAGTGTTGTCAGCCTGGAAAAGAGGAAGCGGTTGGAAGTAGAACTGTGAGAGAAAGAGATTTTGTTTTCGCTGGAGTCAGCTGGCTTTTACAGCCATAATCTTTGCAGACAGAGCGGACTGTGGAGGACACAGAGACAGAAAGAAAGATCCATCAAGAGAATGAGACGTTTCTCACTCTGCAAAGAAAAAGCAGAAGTTTCGATTCACTGAAGGCCTTGAATAAGGCTCCTTGATTCAGACACTGAGCGTGTCTTCTAAGAACGTGAGTGAAAGCATGAATGTCTGCGGGTGTGTCCATGTGTGTGTGTTTGTGTGAACCCTCCCAGTGTGTGTGTGATAAGACTGTAATTACAGCTGGGCTGAGCTCAGGGCTGGGCAGAAGGATGGGGAAGAGGAAACAGAGCTCTGTGAGGGAGGAAGCGTCTTGGTAAGGAGATAAGCTCTACCAGCGCTGGGCTCATTGTCAGTATACATGTGTGTGTCTGTCTGTGTGTGTGCGTGCGTGTGTTGCCAGCCCCAACAGTTGCTCTGATGATAATCCCAGCAGCCAGAGGAATCCATACTCGCACTTACATCAGCTAGGCAATTACACTGGGATAGGGCTGCTTATATATCCCCACACAAGGAATTACACACAAATGTACACACACATACACATTTGCAGATTTGTAGAAATGCAGGGACACATGAGCACGACACAAAGAGATTAAGTATGAACCAAAAAAAGGGAAGGAAAATGTGAAAATTTATACTAAGGAGGAAAGAGCACAAGGGAGATATGAGGAACAAAAACTGGTATTAAAATATAAGAGACTGATGAAGGTATAAAGGATTTTTTTTTTTAAATTAAAGACACAAAATACAGACAGATAAGAGATAGATGGAATGAACATTACTCACTAATCTATATTTAAATCTTTCATACAGCTCCTCTAAATGCTTGCTGGCAGCAGCCTGATAAGTGGCTTTGTGAAGCAGAAATCTCCCGAGTAGTGTTATCATCAAATTGTTCTAATACTGGCTGATTTCTCTTCAAATGTGTGAATATCTGGATGCAGAGGCTCACTTCTTTTCAGTGCAACTCCAAGCATCCTTGATGTAAGTTAACAGGACCTCTACATCCATTTACAAGAAGAAAAGAAAAAATCCAACCCGCTGTTGATTTTTAGTTTTTAGTAATGCACGCTGCCCATCACTTATGATGGGCACAAAATGAGCAATGGGCAGTGTGTTTTTTGGCTTTCGTTTTAAGACAGACCATTTTTGATCCCACACACTTTTCACCAAGACTTCACGGTGTGAAATATCCATTTATAAGAGAAGTAGAGAGTGTAGCGTGCCAAAATCAGAATTAACTTCATTCAGCGTGTTATAATTACACGTGTTATAGCTTGCACACTCCTTCGTGGGGGGTAATAATCACACCGGATGCAGCTTACTATGAGTATTTAAGCAGTCTGCAGCACGCAGCAGGCGTCACAGCTTATTTTAGTTCTCCTGGCGTTTGTAAACCACTGCAACAAAATAAGTAGCCTGCTGCACAACGAGGCATGCATTTTATTCATGCAGCATGTGAGGTTTAAGCATCAGGTCTGCAGGCAGATAATGAAGGAATATTTAGGTTTTTTTTATGCATTAGTGTTGTGTTTGTATGTGCGTATTAAACGTCCGCTAATGTTACAGGCTAATGTTACCATTGTGGGGTCAATGAGGCTCGTGTGGAAGGCTTCGCTGGCATCCTCTGCAATAACGTCCTGATATGGAGTGCAGAATGGAGACAAGGATTGTATAGGGAGAAGTGTTAATGAAGGTTGGGATTATAAACATGCAATCTACTGGGAGGACCTTAAACTTCTTAATTTGCAAGGGTGAGGCTTTACAAACAGAGAAGTATCCCTGCTCAGGTCAGGACCTGGACTGTGGCTGAGAACAGGGATAGTGAAAACAGGGAGTTATAAAATCATTGGGAGGAAATGAAGAAATTTAAAACTAAAGCATATAGAATCACTAACAGGACAAATGAGGTGAGCGAGAGAAAAGGAAGTATTAAAAAAGGAAAGAAGGTCAGACTTTGCGGTTCATTCGTGCACAATGGACTTCACAGCACATTAAAGACTGAGTGCTAAAACTCCACGCTGTCCTGAGCATGAAACTTTACAAGTTTAATTGCTTTAATCTATTAACTTAATTCTGTATATGTATAATGGAATAAGACTTTTCTAGCTGCCAGGAAGCACTGCTCAGATGACATAAATTTATTGACAAAGTGAACCAGAAGAGTAAAAAGTGTTTAAACTTTCAATCGATCCAATCAAACAATGTCAATGCACAGTATTAATACTTCTTTGTGGTGTTATGTGCTAAAGTGAGATGAAAGCACATGTGAAATGCATCTAGGCCAACTTCTTTACTTACAAGTCCACTGGCGTCCTGGGGTTGACCGGGTGGTTTAATGGAAGGGCGCGAGGATGAGGGGACATGGTGGGAGAAATGCCGTGGCAGGTGATACACGTGATGGGGGAAATAAGGCTACGAGGGGAGAAGGAAGGAATGTGGAGAGGCAACCAGGAAGACAAAATAAAATAAAAATCATAAAATCATATAAAGGAGCATGAGCATGTGTACATATAACAGGAATGGATGCTGGGGCAAAAAAATATCATGGTCATGCAGCACTGTCCAAATCTGCAATGTAGGTCAACTGATAATGTGTAAAGGACTGGGCAGCTAAATCCAGTAACTCTTTGGACTCCATCTTTATTTCAATAGGCGCTTTCTGACCAGAGGAGCCATTCATAGTTCTTTAAAAAACATCGATGAATTAATATTAGTGGAGACTGAAGGACTTTGACAATGGCTGTGTGAAAATGACAATCACAACAACCAAAGTAGATCTAAATCAGTATGATTTATTGGAGGCTATCAATGGTCACAGATCAGATTTGGAGGCTACCATCAGCAGCAAGCCGCTGAAAGAAGCTTCTGTTTGAAGAAAACAGTTATTTGTAATACTACCTAAAAGAGCATCACATTGCTTTCAACCGTGTCCTCGCTGTACTTCCTTTCCGCCTACATTTTTCCTAATTCCCCAGTGGTATGTTCTCACATGGGACCACCCCAGTGGTAGTCCCTAGACCTGTTTGGTCTGAAAGCGCCTATTGTGTGCCATTTTTGGGTTGTTAGCATCGTCATTTGGCCATATAGACACCTTTTAGAGTGAGTAGTAGGCAGAGGATGTAAGTCATGTTTCTCACCCGGTTGTAGAAAGGGTGCTGAGGGCCAGTCATTCCACTGAAGTAGGCACTGTGGGGCTGAGGAGGCAGGGATCCGGTGAAGGAGCCTGCTGGGGAGCAGGCGGCAGAGTGTTGGGTGTAAACTGACTGGGGACGGGCCACTGCCTCTTGGAGGGGCAGTGTGGGATAGGTCACTCCTCCGATGTGCATCTGCTCCCTGGCCGCACGCACATCTAAGAGAGGGCGGAGGCAGGGAAGAACGTACAATGGAGAGAGTGAGAGAAAAAGGGAGAGAGAGAGAGGAAGTGTTTATCTGTGACGCTGATTATCATGTCTTGGCGATGACTATAAAGACCCTTCAGATCCACCCACACATCAATAATTTAGCTTTATTTCATAATCTCTGGAGAGTTTGGACAGTTGTGAATTCAGAGAAAAAAAAAATACATATCAAACAGCTGATGTACATGCCAGCAAAATTCTTTGACTTTCAAAGCACTGCAGGGAACACAACAAGAACATTGTTCGTGAACATGTTCTCCTTATCCCAATAAGAAGAGAGTCAAACAACTACAGACTGGAAAGAAAATTAGCGCAGATGTTACGATTACAGAGACCTTCAACTGTGAATTCCACTCTCACACTGATTCCTATTACTCTGTTTGCTCACAAACAGCAGGCGTGTTGATATTCTCCGTTTTCCAAATTATATGCCAGCCACGTGACGTTTTCTGGCACATGCAGCTCTTTGCTGTCCCCGACAAATAAATTCACCCATGTAAACAAACAAAGCAGACCATGTGAACTCATAGACATCATCCCGTAAGTGCTTTGCTACAACCGCTTTCACATGAACCATTCTGACTTTGAGAGAAGTCGAGGAGGAGGTAAGTAGGGAGCTTTGGTTAAAGCTCCCAAATTAAAGTTAAATAAGCCCGAAGACAGAACAGAGTAGCTCTGTGCGGCTGGCAAGAAAGTAAGAACCAGAAACAGAAGCAGGCACCAGAATGTCTCCTGGTTATACAAGTGGCTGCTGAATGACACGCTGAGTGAGACCCAATCCAGCCTGTGAACACAATGGGGGCCTTATGATGTGAGTCAAGCTCATGGGCGGGTATCACTGACAGCACTGCCCACTGGCTGGCCACAGGACACTGGGCACCAAGTACCAACCGGTCAGGGAGGGGAGTGCAGGGAGTTCGATGACTGGGTAGGAGCGTTGGTCACCTTCTGTTTCGCTGTGGATAAGTGTGGAGGCACAAACGCCCACAGTTTTGAGCACGTACAAACACAAACACATGTTTCATGGATGCATACACTACACACACCTTTTTAGGAACAGAGTACTGTACTTACAGACCGGGGCGTCTGGTTGTAGTACTTTGTCAGCTGCGCCCTCCGTGACTCAAAGTTGTCTCAGTGGAACAGACTTTCTGTGTGTGCGAGTGTGTGTTTTCTGTGGTCTCATAACGCTAAGATGCAGCAGCTTCACACCAGGCGTCATCCACACTCCTGTACAGGCCGAACGGACGCTGACGCACGGTAGCGAAAGTACAACTCCGCTCTGGCTTACAGTTTAACAGTGATGCACTATTACGTCAGTGTAACTACAAAGTGTGAAATTTGGTGCTGCACTACGGCCAGATTGGAAACAGGGAGTGAAGGCATTGTCCTGATCGTACAGTGCTGGTCGACATTTGATTGTTTGGAAACGAGACGCACGCTGTGGGTTACTGAGAGCCCCTGCAGTGGGCGATTTTAGAGCAAACCCTGCTACAATGCTATGAGTAATGCCACTGCCAAATGAGCTGGCACTGCATTGGACACATTGCATAGAGGACAGTTTTCAGTGTCTCCATGCTATTGTATACCATTCAGCCAATGGTTTTTTTTTTTTGTTCCATCATAACAGCTAAATCATACACATGCCAACTGAGCCTGTCCGTTTGCTGAAGATGTCCATGAGATGTGGCTGAACGCTTCAGAGGCAACAACAGAGATCATGCCCTTCATGCTCCCTTTCCTTTCCCCAGATCGCAACAAAATAAAACAGATTTTGACGTGGTAGACTGCACTCTCCAGCACTATCATCAAAATACCAAATGAGGGAATATCTTTTGAAAGAATGTTAATCCCTGCAGGAGAGCACAGGAGACTGCACTGAAGTTGTTCTGACAGGATATTGCAACTCAAATATCTACTAACACTATGCTATTTTTGGCGTTTTTTTTTTTTTTATTCCTGCCATCTGTAAAATATACCGTGTGTGTACTGTACGGACCTGCTATGATCTCCCGCAGTTTGGGGTCCAAGTTGACAGTGCAGGGCAGAAACATCTCCACATCTCTAGCAGTAAGAACAGGCGTCCTGGAGGAGAGGAACACTTCAAAGCTGCGGATGTCTCCGTCGATCTCCAGCAGAGGCTCCACGTCCTTTGTGGTGGGGATGTTCTTGGAGATTCTTTAGAGAAATGAAGAATTTTTGAAGGAGTTATTGTTGTGAATATGTTGCTCATTTATCGTAATTAATACTTATTAAGAGGGAAATGCCAAGGACAACAGAAACACATGGCACCACTGACTATTTGAGGATGTTTAGAAATGTGAGGTTTGCAACCACTGTGCTAATGTAAAGGAATGCAGTGACTTCATGACATATCAGAATGTATGTATGACATTAATTAACATCACTTTACTACATCTTGTACTGTGCGTGAACACTAAATTAGAAATCAGAAAGGTAAATTACCATTTGGTCAAATACTTTAACAATATAAATAACAGCAATTTAAAAAACCTCATGTCTGAAGTCCTAGTAATGATCAAAAATGACACTGAGGGTGGAAACTACCAGTGCAGAGACACACTTTTTATATATTTCAAATGGAGGCCACTTTATGTAGTTGTTGTAATCTGGCCAGGTGCAGGTGTTGTAAATTTTTATACACTTTTTAAATTCCTTCTTTACATTTTCTAGAGCAATCTAGTGGTCATACTCGGCATTACTAAGAGTTTATTGGCTTTATGTTCAGGTGTTTGCAATCCTAATGCAAAGGGGGAACGTTAATGTGTTGTGGGCTACATGCGTAAGAAGAATGCTTGTGGGTTTGAAAACAGCTCTATTTTAACATTTAAAAGCACGGTTTTAGAATTTCATCACACTCATCTGAATAAAATCTTTTAAACATTTTGCCAGAAGAGTACCTTTATACGTAACATCTTTAAATTCACTACAAATTGGAAACAGGAAGTTACAATTTCACCGCCGTTTACTCCTCTTTACCAGTGAAGAACCAAAGAGAACAGGGATGATGACAAACTATTCTGCCTTATTGACAAATATGGCATAAATATTTAACTGTATGCTAAATTCAGACTTGTGGATTCATACCAGAAAATAGAAATCATTAAATTCTGACCAAAAAAAAAGAAAAAAAAGAAAAGAGGAAACAACAAGCAGTTCTGTTAAGATTGAAAAGATATGCCAACGGTCATCAACATCATGAGAGTAGAGAGATAACTGGATTTAGAAAAAGGCGAGATAGTGAAAGCGGGGATGTTCGAGTACAGATAGAGTGAGGGATGTTATCTTTTCTGAGCAGAGGAGGAAACCTGAGAAGATGACAATCAGGGTAATTTAGCAAGCAGCAGACGGAAGTGCGTCATGATGTGCTGCTACGGTTAACGTGATGTTTGTTATCACAGGCCCTAAGTAAACACCACGTTTGGAGGTCGTTCTGTTTCTGCGTGATTATAGTTTTCCTGGTCTATACATCAGGGGGAAAAAAAAGCTGTACTACATGAAGAACTTCAGATGAGAACAATGTATCCACGCTGTGTTCAGCTTATGGAATATTCCATTTTAAAACACTAAAATTAAAACTGTATAAACCAAATTTTAGACCCCGGAAGTGCTGCAGATAGATTATAAAAGCTGAAAGGTTATGAAGTGAGGAATTTTATTTAAGCTGAATAATGTTAAAAGTGCTATCACGAAATCACAGAAAGGGTAAAATGAGGCCAAGGATACACGGGATACAAACAACAACAACAAGCCACAGCAATCAGTACATCTCGCCGATCCTATCATTCAGACATGAAAATATGAAACTTGGAGTGACTTATGACACCGGTCATTCATCATGAGAGTATGCTGCTCTTATCAGATGAATGAGGAGACTTCAGTGGGGAGTAGACATTTTTCTAATCTCTGCTTCCATTTGTCATCCAAACCCTTCATCATTTTCTCAGTAGATGCTTTTCTCTCCCTACATCCCCCTTAACCTTCCCTCCTTACAGATCAACCTCAACTCACCCTCCTCTAATACATCACCCAGTCTGTCTAGTGGTGAGCTGTATGGGGAATACAAGCTGGAAAAGTTGGGGTTTTTCTCAAAGACAGTGCTGTTTTCAACAGTGAACAGAGACTCGTCTTTCTGTGACTTGATTAGATGATTAGTACTGCTGCTGCTGCTGCTGTTGTTGCATGCTAGCTAAGTCAGGATGAGGTCAGCATCTGGCCAGAGCTCAACACAGCAGACTGTTAGCTAATAATCCCAAATATAAACTAACTTAATCTGGTTAACACAGTGGCCTGAAATGTCCTCCATCAGCCCATTCCAGTGAAGTTCTCATACCTCAGTGATGGGTGGTCACAAACAACTCCTTTAAAGGTGCAGAACACTCAGTTACAAGTTACATAATTTCCATTTCTGGCTGTTAGTTGACGCTCCAGACTGCTTACAGTGAGTGAACAGGTAGGGCTCCAGTCCTCTGTTCAAGGACATTTCGACAGGACAGATGGCTGGTGATAGACGGGTCTGCTGCTGCAGCGCTAAAACCTGTGACCTTGTTGCAGGTTCATGTTCAAGTCTGACAAGAAATACTGACATTTGGGTGTCTTAGAGAGACATTCTGGCGTGTTTGGTATTCATAATAAATGAAAAATAAATATATGACATGCAAATCCCGCATGTCAATACCATATACATTATTTCAGTTGAATCAAGTGAATGTTTCTGTATTTATCTTCCCACTCAGGATCTTCTCTTAGAACAGCCCAGGTGGCTCACAGCAACCCTTTGTACCCACCCAACTGCTACTTAGAAAAGACAGCGAGGAGACAGAAAAGGCTGTGAATAGAGAGGACAGAGCAGCACAGCTGGCTCCAGTGGACAAAGCACTCTCAGTGTTTCTTCCATTAGAACCTTTAACAAAACCCAAAAGGTTGAGGAAGCTCAATGTTGGCACACAGATGAACTCTCTGCTGTGACCTAGAGGATGAGTGTGATTCTGAAGGCACAGCTGTTACCTGAGCGTACATGCACGTAAACACCACCAGTGATGGTGTCAGCCCAAGTGCTGATTCAAATAACATTGACGAGAACAATTATGTAATATCCACCGCAGACACCTGGGCAGCGAGGATGGGAAAATTCAAAGGCACACATGAAGGGTGGAGTGTGTGTTTAAACGCATGCGC